>JAODUP010001314.1:57500-67975 GCA_025642065.1 Paralvinella palmiformis
AAATGTTAATCCAATAATTTTCCCATATATAATAATAATTAATAATAATTACAAAATTTTTTGCGCCAATACCCTCGAAAAGAATCGAGCCCAGTGGCGCTCCTAGTGGAGGGGTTGGGCAAACTTATACTGCACGTACAATGCAAAATTCATCAACAATGATAAGATGGAAAGGAAACTTAGGAAGGATAAGCGAGTCTGAAAAGGTGAGTTTTCAAATGGTGACGGAAAGAAACTATACTATTTGATGACTTTACATGTTCATGGGGTGAATTCCAAAGAGTGGGGACAGCAACTGATATGATGATACAGATTGCTATATAGAGTTTGTTTATCATTACCGTCGCCATTGGCATCATTTTCGAAGTCACACTTATCAATTTATTAGGAACTACATCAACAGTTCGTTTCATGAATGAATTTCACGGTTTGACCTACTTCTTGAAGAATTCACTGATGCATTGTGGGTACAGCAACGGCTTATTATCATCATGAAGTTGTCATAAAACATGTGTCTTTTTGATCAATTTATGATTTGATCACTTATGTAATTTTCTGGTGTTGATGGTGAACCGCCTTTTCAACGTTCTATGTGCGTTCGCTATTCATTAAAATGATGTAATACGACTGTTGAAATAAATAATACTTGTTTCTTCTATCCAGAGATAATAGTTATGATAAACGTCCTGGTCAAGACTTATTGTACTTGCGTTAGTCATCAGTTTATAAGTACCTGGTCGTTCTGTATCCCTGTTAAACGTTTCCGTATAACAAAGGGATGTTATAAGATAATTGTCGTATTTGGTTCTAATTGAACTATCAAACACCTTTGCCAATTCTAATAATTTATGAATATATCAACTATGATGAGAAGCTCTGATAATGTTTTAGTACTCTCAACAAGAAGTTATATTTTCCGAATCCCGGACAAAACCCCCTGCGGACAAGATCCCCTGAATGTCAGTGGTTGCTTTGAAAGAGGTGGTTTATATGTGAATTTAATATATAGTTTTTGAAAATATAACTGTATAAGGCCAAACACAAATGTTCAATTGCGGTGGCCATATTCTAACAACCGTTTGTATGTGTGTTAATTACTGTCATATTTTCTACCTACATTCGTGGCATAAGTACTGAACACCTGCTAAATGCCAGCCACGAAAAGTTAATAATGTTACAAAACGACGATGGACACATAAACGGACGATATACGTATGGAAGTGAATACGTACAACTATATACACACAGGAATGGTGTTGGCCGTGGTAAGTGTTTACTTATAATCTTAGAACGGATCGCTTTGTGTACCGTGATGACGTAAAAAGAACATAATGCCTTATATAGAATAATATAGATCTTATTATAAAGGCACATTAACATAAGTACTAAAAGATGACTCATAGCTTGCTTGCTACTTCCTCCTCTCTCTCTCTCTCTCTCCCCTGTGTGTGTGATGAGTGTATATAAATATATAAATATGTGTGCGTATGTATGTATGTGTTTGTGTGGTGTGTGTTATATGTGTGTGTGTGTGTGTGTGTGTTTTCCGTGTGTGTGTGTGTGCGTGTGGTGTGTGTATGTGTGTGTGTATGTTTGTGTTTTTTAGGGTACATATAAAGAGGCAACAGGCACAGAGCATCAACATATCTAAACATCCTTCGAGACCTACCTCCATAAATCTAAATACAACTATATATACATTAATCTAAAAATAAAATGTAATATGTCATATATGTCGGTTATAAAATAATATTGATTTTACTATTCTAGTACTAATAGTATTGTTCTTCCTCAGTACTCTGCTTTTATTGTTTGCCTCTACTATAGTCAGCGTTCACACACTCGAATACATACATGTATATTGTTTTTAACGTGTGATGTTTGCTTGGTTTAGTTAGCATAAGAAGGCATTTTGCTATATTGAGGATTTAATGGGACTATCGTGAAATTACAACACACGCGCGCGCGCGCGCGTGGGGGGGGTCGCACACAGATTCAGAGACAAGCAAAATTCAAGTATGAAGATCAGGTTTAGGAGAGACGATTCATTGACACATTTTAGAATTGGTGTTAAGAGGAAATAAAGGATACTTACATAATCATAAATAAATTAATTAATTAAAAAATCATTACTCAAAGATACATACCTGTAGCTTATCAAACACTCTGGATACGTCCTAACCTCGTAATTACATAATTCAGATGATATGGAACAGCCGATACTCCTCTAACAAGGCCCTCTAATTACCTGAGAGTTGTCTCTCTTTATTTCCGGATGTTATATTTTATAACTACCACGGTCGATGCTGACTTTATACTACCTACGTAGGTCCCAAGATAAACAGGCTAAACGTGGTTATTCATAAAGTGAAACCAGCAATCCTAATTCAACGCCAGACGTGAGGTATTCACGCATGAGGTGCGTCGATGAACGACATACCGCGATGTGTTGAATACAAGTTGGCTACACACACACACACACAGAGAGAGAGGTAGAGAGAGAGAGAGAGAGAGAGAATATTTGACAATTAGCGTGTTTTAACGTGTGTGTCGTTTGCTTCAGCACCGAGCCGACAATCTTCTTTTCAGAAATATGCTACATAGTAACAAAGGGTGTTAGGGTGATGCTATCGTTATATTAAACGTTCCAATATCGGTTATGCATTATTTGGAGAAAGACCTTAAATGTTACATCAAGTCATTCCAACCAGTATTGTAATTGTATATCTTGTAATAATATGACATTTGTTGTGTCAACAGAACACTTTCATAGCCCAGATTAAATTAGAAAGGTTCGTCATATTTATCACCAATCCAATCCCCTGGACTCTATACGTGGCCGTCAGGACGTGATGTCAGCAAAGTGTGTGTGTGAATGCCGCGAAATAATTAAAGAGAAAGCGGATCACAAACTTCATTATTGCAACTGAGATGAATTGCTGTCTGGTAATATTGATAAACTTGAATATTTCAAGAATACATATGACAATTTGTAGCTCACTGTCTTTGACTGGAAGTGGCTTTTACCGATTCAGTAGTAAAGAAACATGTACACGGCCCAGTAATAGACCAGTTAGCACACCAACATAGGTAAGGTTGTCACTCAGTCACATAATTAATTATAGCATGAGTAACAGATTTATTAAATATATAAGTCCCCCGACTTAGACGGATACGTGTACACATATCGACCGAGGTGGGATGTAATATTAAATATCAAACTCTTTATGAAACAACTACATCTATTTGCATCCAGTGCACACCTACCAGGAGGGAAACCCCCGTTTGATTCTGCTCTCAACCGAAGCCTTACCAGAGTCAGACTGTAGATTTGTATCAAGCGCGGCTTGAGATTGGTCTGAGAACGCGTCAGATGGCACGGTGACTGTAATTAACCTGCTGATGTCATACATGCCGCAAATCAAGAACAGCAAGACGGGATTTTGATCGCGTTCAATTTCTGTCTTTGGGTAATCATGGGGCTAAATATCTCCCTAACGGATGTTTGTTGCATCTGTTTTGTGGGAAAATATAAACAAAATTTGTATTGTATGCGTCATTTTCACTGCTGTTTCTATTGAATAGGTCGAAAGAGACGATCTTGTTCTGTTGAATTGTTCAATCTTACCAGCTGAAGCCGAAACAATATTGTTCTTTTTGTTAGCAATGTTATAATGCGAGGCTATAAATAACCCGGTTTCAGGAATACGTTATGATATTAATCATGTTTCAAACTTAAATTACTCATCAATGATATTATGAAAATATAAATTGTTAGTTAGGGATTGCTCATTCTATACTGGGGAAGGAACAGTATAAATGGTTTGGGGAAGATTTCGTTGATCCACTTCTTTGTCATAATGGGGGGAAGGAGTTTACTGTACTAGATTTCGGCAATTTTAACCCCGTTTTCGTAACGTATTAGAGATAATGAAAGTAGAAAAATAGATACAGTTATCCAATCCAAAAATTAAAACGCTAAGTTATTTATTTGTTAATCTAAGTAATATATATATATATATATATATATATATTGCTAACATGATGAAAATCTGAGTAATAATGTCTGTTTCAGTCAAATCAAGGAAATTTAATCACAAAATAAGTCAAATTCATGTACAAATTATAAATGGTGACTAAACCGGTCTAAACTTCAGGTGAATTATTGTTCGACTTTGTTCATTTATAATTTTGTTTCCGGCAGTTTTATTTCTAGCCGATGTTATCACAAGGTGACATTCGACATACAAATATAACTAAATGTTTATTAGGTTCGGTTATTTTCTCCTAGATTTGTGAAAGCTATCTTTAAAACATCTTAGTAAATACATTTTAAACCGAAATATTCTACTGAATTAAAGGTCAATTTTATGTTTCACAAGTGAGTGTTGTTTTGTGTTATATTGTTTATTTTACGCTGTTATTTATCTAGTGTACTATACACTTCAGTTCTTGGTCCTTTAGATTTAATAATATTAAAAATGCCCTATTTGCGTTGTCTATATATCAAATAAGTAGAGTAATTTTTGGTGAAAAATTGCGAGCTGTCAAACAGTTATACAACGCTAATATGATTGAAAGCCAATAAGCTAAGCTGACTCATTTCGATTCAGCACATGCATGTACAATCAATAATAACAAGATGTTGAAAATATGTCGATGTTTGCCTACCTTAAGAGATTAGTTAAACTTTAGACGTAGATGAGGATTCAAAACTAATTTATTATTTGTACTATAGTAGCTTTATAGTACATACAGTACTACTAACTGTCTTTGAGAAAGATGGGCTAGGGAATTTATAAATTCAAAAATATTAGGGAACCTTTGCTTTAATGGTGATCATCGATGATAAATATCAATCACTTGTGTTGACTGATAGTATTACTTGTCAACAAACAAACAAACACACAGTCGCTTTTATTTATATTTATGTTATTGTTTACATTCGAAAGAGGGCAGCATCACTGCCAACAGTTGGCTAATAGTTGGTTTTTCTCTCTCTCTCTCTCTCTCTCTTTTATATATATATATATATATATATATATATATATATATATATATATATATATATATCGCTGAGTAATGTTAAATTCTCAGCTGTCACATAGATTTAATACCTAGACTCTCATAACATGTTAGATACTGTAATATTAGTATAAGAACAGGTTGAGGTAGCAATAAAGAGCACCGAACCATGAAACATTTGGCTTCAGTTAGCTGTATATACAAAAACATTTTCTTGTGTTATAAAGATAGATCATTCTAAAAGGTGAATACTCCCAATTATTTTTACAACAGACAGTTTGTGTATATCTTATGTTCAGGAGCACATGTCTTAGCAACCTACCTCTCTCGAAAGGGTATTAGTAATCAGTCTTTAATTAGTCTGTTAATTGATAACCTAGATTAAAACCTGTGTTACAGCACCTGTGTTGAAAGATCATCTCGATATGTGTCTTCACTTATTTTTAAAACGAACTTTCTTGTTGTTTTTGTCATTATCGTTCTAAAGGTAGGTACATTTGTAGTTAGATTATTATATTATCTATCAAACTATTTTTCTTTTGATCAATTGACAAATGTGGCGTTATCAAAAGATAAAATTTTCATCTCATTACAATTCAAATGTCGTTATCATTTTTAATTCATTTCAAACCTTTTTTTTAAATGACATCTTGAAAAATGTCGACACAGAAGGTAGATAACACTTGTAAGAAAAAGAAACCCTTTTTGGTGGGGGCCATGTTGCTATGTTCTCCCCCCCTCCTCTCTTTCTCTTTCTGTCGCTCTCTAGTAAACAAAACGCAATGTCAATTGTATGTGTGTGCTTGCGTGTGCTTGCATGCGTGTGTTTATATTTATTGCATTTAGTCTTTTACACCTAATGTTTTTTTTTTTTATAACACAGCCAAATCAAGCTGGGTCTCGGACGTTTTTCTACTTGCTATATATAGTTCACACCTAACTAGTTGTAAACAAATTCACTTCACCGACCATGTTTATAAACCTGGCTTAGATTTAATCAACATGTTTACTCTTCCTTTCTCAACTGATATCCTCATTAAAATGTATCAATTAAAGCATTTAGTTCTTACACTATACGTAACAGAACATAGCTGTACAATGGTATAGGGCGAATTATCAATACACTATAACCTGAGTTGACCGTCACCTCGTTAAACCACCCAACTCCGTATTCCGATCATCTAACATGTCCGTTAATTCCCGTATTTTATTTAACCAAGAGATGATCTAGAATATGTATATTTAACGAATTCGCTTATATTTTGTGTTATCTGTTATACAGTCTAGGAAATAAGTTTGGAATATAACGCTCTTTTTTACATTTAATTTGATAATCCAGCCAATATAATGCATATTTCATGCTTAACTAGCATAGACATGCAAAATAGACTCAAATATGTCTCCTGCCAATATTTCGATGTGGTACGACCGATGGAGTGATTGCAATTAACCAATTAAGGATCACCCAAGGATCGATCTCTAAGATCCTGAAGTGTAATCAGGAGACTGGTATAATTACACCTAGGACATGACCGATATCTGCTCCGACTGTGATGTAATAGCCTAACAAAACCTTCATCTCAGCTTCGTGCCGTTTGGATCCGTTTCACCAATATTCCTGTGACAACTCGGCTGATGAATTATCGACTTTTGAACGCTGGTTATTTAGCAAGATGAACTGTGAGGAAGCCCTTACCACAAAGAATATATCAACAAACGTGACCTGTGTGAAGGGTGCGCACTTGAATTGGTGTGATAGTCACCGGCAAGACGTTGTATTCAGTGACGAAACAAGATTTTGTTCTGTATCGTCAAGATGGTCGTGTTTGAGAGCGCAGAAAGTCCACGAGGTTCTACTCGCATAGTGTGTACTTCCCAGAGTACAGGGAAGCGGCGGCGAAGTCACGATATGGGATGCCTTCCATAGAACAGGGAAATCCGAGCTCCACGTACTGGATGGAAACATGGATCAGTACCAGTACATACATGTCCTAGAAACCAAAATGATTCCATTTGCTGGGAGAGACTTCCAGGCAAATTTTGTGTTCCAAGATGACAATATTCCAGCACACCGAGTGTGACACATCACTGATTTTCTCGAAGATGAGAATAAGCAGCAAATGTATTGGCCTGCTATGCCACCGTATTTGAAACCGATCGAGAACCTTTGGTCTGAAATCTGATGTGGATTGAACAACATAGACAACCTCCCAACAAACTTGGCTATCCTGACCCAGGCTGTTGTGGGCATTTGTCGAGATATTCCGGATCCGATGCCCTCGTTTTGAGAATGCCTCGATGCTTGCGTGCCGTATACAACGTTAGAGGAAGCCGCACGAAGTATTGTTTTCTTCATATTGCTTGGCATGATTCATCAGCTTTAACACAAGGACAAACAATTTGAAAATGGATTTCGGTTGTTTTGTGAATTGAAAATAAAATGACACAATACTATGAACAATACCACGAAAGTTATTTTAAGAGTGATCCGAAACTTTCATTTATGCAGCATTTGGGGATATTCCAAACTGTTTTCCGAGACTGTATTAGGTAACATTCAGAAACTCGCTCGGTATTATATCTACTGTCCCCACAAAACTTATATTGCTTATACTGGCTGTTTCACAACATTAAGCCTTGGGACCTTATTGGTGTGGCGAATAAATCGGTTTTCTCTGTTATGAATGAAATATGTCAAAAGCACTTTTTTTCTTCAAAATCACTTCTTCTTAGTAGCAACTCTCTCCTGTTGCTACTAAGAAGAAGTGATTTTGTATACAAACTCCCTCCGTAGTTTGTATACATATAAATATTGTTGTTTGTGTCGGTTTTCATGCACATAGTAAGCTAAATAAACGTAGTGACCTTCAGTGGTAATGAGGCTAAGCGAAAGATGAAACAACCTTCACACAACAATAGGACCGGTTTTATGGATATTAAACTACTTTATTTAAGGGATACAACATGAAACATTCTATTTTTGGTAGTGTATCGTTAAACCTCACATACTCACTCACTCGCTTGCTCACTCACGCTCACATTACTATGCTTATCAAATTTCTAGTGTGGCGCTTTAGTCTAAAAACAAAGCTACTAAGTAAATAAATTCATTATGTTTATCTTGTCAACATTGTATTCATTAAATGAATTATTTCTTAGTTAGTTTCTCAGATAGTACAGAGGTGATAGTATTGAGGATGAAGGGATGGTATCCGACTATAACTGCTTTTGTGTAGTCATTCCATTGATATTTCCTTTAATAGCATAAGTCTCAAGTGTAACAAGCGACCAGGTTAATTAAAAACACTAAATCAACTACTACTATTGACTAGTATATGACCTTAAGCTTTACTTTTTATTATTGATTTTCATTCCAACAGTTACCACCAGAATCATGACTTGTATAATGTTATTTGGGAAGATTTCATGAAATAGCCCTATCTTATATCCAAATATAGTTTACCAAATGCCATACCAGCATAACATTTTATTATGATGACAGGATGATAAAGGTGCTGAACCAGAAACCTGAACTGACTCAGTTCGGAACCAGCAACAAGCTATTAACCTTTTACGTGTTCACCTTTTAATAAATTAGTTCTTGATGCTGGGTGATGATGCATAATTAGGCCTGTAGCTGATAACTAGAAACAATAACAGTCCTTACGACAACGAAGTTGATTTTGGAACACACACACTCACAAACCAGACACACACACACACACAAAACATGGATGACTCAAATTCTTCTAAGATTAAATTATAATAAAACAAATAGTATATATTTGGCTTCACCACATTGTGTTCAATCCAAACAGGCACAAACATTTCAGATGGGTCCTTCTTCGTATATACCTAATGGGTCTGTAAAAATATAGGGTTAATTTTACAAAGGTATTAACATGTCACATAAATATGCCAAGTTGCCTACTACCATTTTATGAACAGCCATTGTTTAAAAACATTCTTGACACAAGAAATACTTGTTATTATGGTCCATGCCTTTGCTACATTGGTATAGACTATTGTAACTCCCTGTTATATCACATATCTGATTATAATATCAATCACCTTTATTCAGAATAATGCAGCTCACATAATCATAAATACTCGACCCTTTGATCCATATCACTCCAATTCTTCAATACCTACATTGGCTATCTGTTAGGCAGCGTATCTATTTCAAGATTTTACTAACAAATTATAAGTATAGCAATGATAGGACAACTGATTAACTATGTGAAGTGGTATCCATTAGAAAGACATCCAGAAAACTCAGGTCATCCTGTCAGATACTATTGCCGGTACCTGTGTCTCAATTCAAGTCATATAATGATTGTGCATTTAGTGTTGCAGCACCCACTTTGTGGAATACGATGCTGACAGATATCATAAATGCATCGTCTCTTGAAAAGATTAAATCCATTTATAAACATACCTGTTAAAGGTTACTTTAACAGATAAATATTATAGATTAAATCTTTTATTGAGCTTTTAACAGATATATTGTTTTGGGTATCATTGTAGAGCGTCTTAGGATTGCTCCTGCTGGTAAGGACACTTTATTAAATATACATTATTATTATTATTATTATTATTATTATTATTACTATTATTGCGCACAAGCAACAACACACATGCATATATATAAGATATTATCTACTTATATGAAACTTTTAAATATAGCGTGGCGTCTAACCTGGATGTACGTTATGCCTACAATATGTATTGAATCAAGTATTTAGTCAGACTGAAGCTAGTTTAATATTTCACATATGTACATCAGTGGAGTTATATTAATATTTGGATTACTTTAAGCTTTCCATTTGTTGTTTGAGGAAGAATTCACACATCTGCGTCTTCCGCCAGAAAAACATTGTTACAATTAGAATAGATGTTTATTAGAATAAAAGTCTGCGTCATCGCAGTTACATAAGTTGATGTCATTATTGAACCATTCTGTCAATTAAGTAAGCTCACCTAATTATACAGCACATACAACACAACATGAACCCTTAACAGTCATGGAAAGAGAATCAAAGTAAAATCACACACACACACACACACAAACATACGCATAGAGAGGGAGCAAGAAAGAGAGAGCAAGAGAGAGCAAGAGAGAGAGAGAGAGGGAGGAGAGCTAAACATTTGATTTAATAATTTGTTATTAATTTCAGTTGCTATATATAAGTTATTAATGTTACCATTTCATTATACACAATCACATAACACATACTAATTTTGCCTTTTTTTCATAATAAGCAAAACAAGCTTACTATCTATCATATTAAAATAATTGTTAGTGTGTGCATATAAACTTTTGCTAATATTTAATAACAGTTATATATAAGGAATATTTCAGTCAGCTTGTATCATTAAAACAAGCACTTCGCAGGTGTATTACGCTATAAGTAAATACAAAGTGACGTTATAAGACTAAATATAAATCA
>JAODUP010001313.1:0-68870 GCA_025642065.1 Paralvinella palmiformis
CCCACAAAACAAATACCATTCAAACAAACAACAATACACACAAACACCCTTACACACGCATACCTACGGGTTCGTATAGATCAGTACAATTTATACAAACATGTGCCAAAAGAAGGATTTTCAAAACAATGCATTTAACTCTTGATAAACTTAATATCAGTGTACGTCACTTTGTTCTCTTCGCCATGAATCATTCCTGTTTCGGAAGGTTTTCCTATTATTTTAAGATCAGCATAAGTTGTGCCATCAACTCCAGACAGACTGAACTGTAAGATAATAGTTCAAATGATAAATATTAGTGGTTTTTTTTCAAATTAATTAAGGGAGACTTAAATGAATTAATTGTGATTAGAGTTAGATTTACATTAGACATATAACTATTTCAAATTTCATATATGTTTGTTGATTATTATATCTT
The DNA here is from genome assembly GCA_025642065.1 of Paralvinella palmiformis. Classification (NCBI taxonomy): domain Eukaryota; kingdom Metazoa; phylum Annelida; class Polychaeta; order Terebellida; family Alvinellidae; genus Paralvinella; species Paralvinella palmiformis. Next base: position 419 of record JAODUP010001313.1, read on the forward strand.
ACCGGTATGCATCTTCGATGTTCTTGATCGCTGATTTGTTGACCTATGTTATCAATTGGTTTAATCCATTAGTTTCTGTTATCAACTTGTCAGGCATACATTTTAAGAAACGAAACATTTACCTATCTTAGTCTTAATCGTCCTAATGTATACTAAAATATTATCGATTAATGGCGTTTGTTACCTGCCATATCTATGTTTTCATAGACCTGGCCAGTTATATGCTCTGGAAAATAAAAGATATAAAGCTCATAATGAATTAAAACAAATTCAAACTTGAAGTGTTTATGTCAATTAAAAATCAAATCATGATATAATTATTAAGTTTGTTTGATTATCTCTTGGCTTCTTGCCAATGATGGGCTTAGTTGTCTTATTTTGTTCTCCTGACTTTATTACCAAGGTGTAAATATCGGAATTTACTGGACCGACTGAAATTATTAACGTTCAGTTATAAAATAAAGAATTTGGATTGAAACCTTGAATATTGTACAAATTACCGATGTCAGCTTAATATATAGAAATGAAAATAAATATGGAATATATTTTTATCCGTTGCAATATTTTGTGGAACAGCATTTTAGGTTCAGTTGGTTAGTGTTTATCACCTGTTCAGTGATATTAGCGTAATCATTGATACCTGATGAGTATTTTGGCATAAGTTTGCAGCACATGGTATTGTTTTGAGCGAGTTGGTGACCAATAAAACACCCATGGTCAAAATGGCGTGATATCTGAGGCTCTAATAAATAAGGGGGTAGAGCTATTAATACATCTAGTTGTACTCGGGCGTGCAGGCGCAATTTGCTGAACCATTGGGCAAATTTCTTAAAATCATGGTGCTTCATTTTAATGTAGAAATTTATCGACGAGGTCTTACCATGTGACGTATGGTTTCTAAACAGTAGGTCATTGCCGAAGCTCTTGGGATAGCAAAGAGAACAGTCTCAAAGGTGCTTGAGAGAAATTGTGAGACGGGCGTATCTTTTCCTCTTTTACCGGATAGATGGTCGTATCCGGAGCCGCAGACAGCAAGATGAGACTTATAATAACGATTACATCGTACCTAGAGTCCAAGCAGGGGGCAGTTGAGTTACCATATGGGGTGTTTTCAACTATGGTAGAAAATGTAATCTTCACAATGTCGATGGAAATCTGGATCAGTACCCGTACCTACATATCCTGGAGGAAATGTTATTGTCATTTACTTACTTGACATTTGGGCATAATTTTGTGTACCAGGATGACAACGCCAGGTCTCACAGAGTTTCCACAGTGGTCAATTTCATGGAAACTGAAGTGATCGAACACATGAAATTGTCAGCAGTATTTCCGGATATGTATTCTATAGAGAACTTGTGGTCCGAAGTGACACGCTTCGTGGATGCAAGTGTCAACCAACTACTAATCTGGCGGAATTGCGACCGACAGTTATTGATGCATGTCAAGTTCTGCCCCTTCAAACCCTGACAACCCTAATCAACAGCATGCCTCCACAAGTACAAGCTCTGTACGATACCCGTGGTGGTCACACCAAATATTAAAATGGGATTCGAGTGCTTTATTGAACGCTCTAAATAATCAGTACATTTGAAGTCGATTTGCTAAAATTCCTGCTTTATTTACTGCATTGCTTAACGGCCCCGTATGTCGTATATTTAGCATTTAAGCAATACAAGCCATATTAAATTATATTCACGATGATCATGAATACCCATAGTCTTTAAATGCATCATCATATACCTCATAGGGTAATTAGATAGATAAATACATAAAATTCACATATCCTGATACTTTCGCTGGAAAAACATAATTCTAAGTAAGAAATAACAAACAATAAAACTATATTCCATATTTATTTATCTGTATATAAAAAGTATATTCACATAGTAGACAGGTTTAGAAACAAGTTTTAAAAGTACGTGTCTACCTTCAGCTGTTTGAATATTTTCAGAATTACTCATCCCAGGGTTAACATGTCCTAAATCGCCTGATTCATTGCAAGAATCGCTAATTAAAATATAAATATAAGTGTTTTATACACGTAAACTCACTCACTCACCCACTCACTCACTCACTCACTCACTCCTTCACTCAGTCACTCACTCACTCACTGAAGAACCTACCAACTCACTCTCTCACTCATATACGCGCGCACACACAAACATACACACAAGCATACAGAAACAAATACACACGCACACAAACATATATACAAACATATATATATACACCCACGCTGTATGCACGCTGATGCGCCGAAAGTTCACGTGCATGCTTACAGGCATAAACAAACACACACACATAAACCCACTCACTTGCGTGAATAGCTTACTTACATCACCCTGTAAATATAATCAGTAAAATTGATTCCTCAGACCTACCTCTGTTCTTTATCATCTGAAAAATGAGGTAAACAAAGACAGGGATAGTTGTTGTTCATGTAGCAATGGTTATTAATCGCATTAAAACAATGCTTACATATACGTACTTCCACTAAATGTTCTTTTCTTCCATAAAATAATTACTATTGCGACAAAGACAACCGCTAGGACGACGGCAAGAACTACGCCAACAATAAGACCAATTCTAACTGATTAAGAAAATACAAAATATAGCTGAAATGTAGTTTCAACTTTATTAATGCGTATAATGTGTATACTTATTTATAACTACATACATGGAAGTATAAATTTATAGTTTTATAGATTATTATCCATACATAGATCCATCTATCCAGCCAGCTAGTCATCGACATATCCATCCATATATCCATCCATCTCTCTCCATCCATCCATCCATCCATTCATCCATCCATCCATACATACATACATATATACATACATACATACATACCTATATACACACATATACACACACACATATATATATATATATATATATATATATATATATATATATATATATATACATATTTATAATATATATATATATATATATATATATATATATATATATATATATATATATACAAATACTACTATCAAAATGAACATGTATAACATCAGGGACGGAATACAAAAGATCGTCTCCGTCATACATCCAGAAAGAAAATACAAACTGACTAGCTTCTGAATCTACCAACCAAATATGATTCTCATTGGGGATGTTAATATTATAATTGGTACATAAGTCAGTGTCAGTGACACAGTTCTCTTCTATTATATGTGTCAGAGGACCCGATATTAGAAAATGAATTTTCGCTGTGTCATCAAGGATCGTGATTTTAGGGTCATGTATGAAGTTGGCTTTGACTTAAAGTAAAATACATTCAAAATTATTATAAACAATTGTATAGGAGTTACAAGCATTTCAATAAAACTGTTTTTTACATGATTTATCTATATTTATATATATATATATATATATATATATATAGTGTATTTACTTACCTAATGTTGAATATGTTGCTGGTTGTCCATCAACCTTACTACCTCCTTCAAAACTGTTCTCGGCCTGTATTCTTACAATGTATGTAGTATTTGCCTTAATTGTCATATTATTAGTCAACTTATACGCAATGATATCTCCTTTGTTAACATCTGGATCAGTAGTTACCATTTCTTTGTATTCTTTTTCATTTCCTTCTGTCATATAAACAACAGTAAATGTCTGTTGTAATCCTCCATTAAAACCAGCTGTCCAGTTAATCTTTATACTAACAGCTGATTTATCCATCAAACGAGGAATGGACGGTGATGAAGGGGGACCTGGAATTTAATTATTGTTTTCATAAGATTAATGCATTTAATGCTTTATTATGGTTAACATATGCGAGAATGCAGGTTGATCCAACATTACACTAAAGAGTTAATTTCTTGTTAGAAAATATGAATTTAAATTGGACAACCTTTTAGCATGTTTTACCATCTTAATAATTTATATATTAATAAGATATTTCATAATATGTAACATATTTTGACAGTTTATTAACCTACCTTTCGGTGCTATTCCTAATGTTACAGGTGTCATATTTCCAAATTGGTTTCCAGTATTTAACGTATAATTGCCGTAGTTAATTTTATCAGTGTTAATTATTGTTAATATAGCTTTGATCGTAAGACGTCCTGTTCCTGGCTGTATATAACTAATAACATTATCTGGCAAAGAATCGTGTATGGTTCCATTATAATCAACAAACGACCAACTCTCTTGTGTGACATTAGGTTCAGGATTACTTAATATTTCTACTTCTAAGGTAAAGTTTTGTCCTGTTGGCACGCCCTCTACACCACTTCTTGGAATTTGGTGAATCTTACTTGGTGGACCTGAATGAAAAGTGCGTTCAGTGTTTAGTTTACATTTTCAGTTTGAACAAATATTAATTTAAAAATGTGGAAACAATATCTTATATAACAGAGATTACTGCTAGAAACTAAATATCACACTTACACATCACGTCAATATACAGTGCCAATGTCACCTTATATGACGGTTCTGGAATGTCGTTATTTGCTGTAAACAAATACTTCCCGGTATCCAGACAATGTATGCTTATGAACTTATACTGAGCCTCGTTAACGTTATTTATTGTATCCATTGTTTCATTGTTAGTCATGTTATGGAGCTTAATATCAGAAACTGGATTACTAGATACGAGGCACGTTAGAGTCACATTGTTTCTTTCTATAATTTCTGAGTTGTTAGATGTTGTCACAGAAATTGATGGACTGACTGGAAAGTAACGTAAACAGAAACGAACATGAAGTGTAAGGATAATATATATATATATATATATATATATATATATATATATATATATATATATATATATATTATTTACAAGGGTACTGAATCAGTCATAATACTTACATTTTATATTTAATGAAAACAATTTTGTTTTCAATCCGTACGTATTACTGGCAGTACACGTATAGTTGCCAGCTTCATATCTTGTAGGCATTTGGAAATCCAATAATTCTGTATTGGACACCACGTTACTGTCAGTATTATTGATCCAGGTATAATTACAATTCGGATTGCAATCAGCTTCACATGTTCTGTTTACAAATTCTGTGTTTTCAATTATTTCTGTTGTGTCAGACGTATCTCCAGATCCAGTAAATGATATATACCAAGGCCAGTCTGTAAGGTGAACATTCAGAGTGTATCAATATATAATGGGTTTGTAAAACCACTTAATTCTTGATTAGAAACAAGAATAATAGTCACAAAAAACACTACTCACAATGAATATCCATGTTAATTTGTTCTGATATTTCCATTCCAACAGAATTGACAGCTTTACATGTATAATTATCACTGACTGTACGCCTGACGCTCTCGTCCGGGGTTTTCCATGACAAAGTGCTAGTTGTTATTGTATATGGGTCATTATTGGTGTCAGTAGATGTCATTAATATAATTGATATATCTGGACTTTCTGACACACCACGTAACCATGTTATGTTAGCTTTAGGTTTAGCAGTAAACCTACATGTTATGTCCAATGTCTCATTGACTAAAATGGTGGTGTCCTGAGGATGTAGTAATGTTGATGGGATTGCTGTAAAATGGCAATTAGTACTACTTAATTTGTATTATTAACTGATAAACAACTAATATGATTGTTATTTATATTTATATAATAATACAAATTATCAGCACTGAAGTTATTGAAATGAGCCCATCTCAACCGCCTACCATGGGTTAAATTTAAACTGGTTGTTACAATAATTACTCACCATTAATAGTAATGTTTATCTTTTGAGCTGTAGTATTTCCTACCAAATTCCCAACTTTACACTGCCACTGACCAGCATTAGGTAACCCATAATGTCGTAGCTGGATATAACCAGTAGTATGAATATATATCAGGATTTCCATGATGGCCATCAGGTACAGTACACAAAAGGTTGAAGCCATTTATACTTTCTATAGCTGAGGTACTGTTTCCAACAAGCGAAATACTTTCAGGTGCATCTAAATTGACCAATTTACAATGATTACAAACACAAACAAACCTCTTTAATACCTTTTAATAATGTAGCTTCCATTTTATAACTACATAGGTATACGCTGTATATGCCTGTTTCTGTATATATATATATATATATATATATATATATATATATATATATATATATATATATATATATATAAAAAATATATATAATTTTTTCATTTTTGGACCATATACAATTACTGTTGAATGTAAACTGTGGTGTCAAAATAGTTATGATATGTATGTAGCAAGTCACCATTGAACCCCACACAAGTGTTGTTTGCTCCGAGCTGTGGTATCAAATGGTATGTGTTTTACGTGCTTCCGCGTTTTGTTCGTAGCCTGCATGTAGCTGCTTACTTGTGGGCGTGACATATTTGTCGCGTACGAAAAGCGAATTAACTTGTTCCCAACAGGCTGATGAGTAGCCCAGACGCATACATAGGTATACGCATAAATGTATCAATATGTGGAGGTACGGATCATTTTATTTTTAGATTAATGTATGTATTATTGTATTTAGATTTATGGATGTAGGTTTCGAAGGATGTTTAGATATGTTGATGCTCTGTGCCTGTTGCCTCTTACTATGTACCATAAAACGCACATTGCCGTGCCAGACATCTTATCTATTTCCATCTAGATTCCTTATTACACCAATGTAAGAAAGTTATGTCGTTATTACAACATGTTTGAGTTTAGTAGCTTTGTTATGTATAATGTAGAATCTATGTTGTTTTCCTCTTATGTGGCCTGGTGAAACGACCTATTAATTCATACAATGCTGCTTGATGGTTTTATACTCATGGGGTCGTTTGTTACTCCGGCAGGCATCTCCATGGGTATTAAGCTGCGGACAGAGTTTTGTTCCCATATTATGAGAAATTAGATTACACTGATATGGAAAATTTGTTAAATCACGACGTGTCATTCGCAGTATCGGAGATCTGCCTGAAATCCGCTGTTCTCGACCATGGGTCAAATAGATCAAGTGGATAGACGCTTTAATTTAGATCCCACCACACCTAACTGCATATACTTAGAGACGCTAAGTTAAGCGTGAATGAACGTTCCCTTAGTGATGAACGGAAACGTATTAGGGTTAGCTGTTAGGTTCGAGTAAATCATAGTACTTACTCAGGTTTGAGACGATATTTCGTTCTAGTCCAGTAATAATCCATTGTGCAGTATTGCTACTTTGTTTATATTTAGTTAAATCGCCTCAGTGAGTCCATACTGAGTTAGTGTACATTCTCTTTGTTGACATACATGCCAGTGAAACATTTTCAACCTAGAAATAAAACTGAATTCCAAGCAAACGATTGACCAGCTTTTGTTTCACTAGTTTCTGCCAACGCTAACATATACCAATGCTATATATACTGATTTGTATTATTTATTTCTGTATGTTATATATATTATGTGTCTCTGATGCCAAACAATTGGATTTTGATTTTGTACATAGTTTAAGCAACTCTAACAGGTATTGAAAGTTTAACCAAATCAAGTTTAGCCAAATTATTAGTTAAGATTTTTGTTTATTTTAATTAGACAGCCATATGTACTCACAAATAGAAAATGCATTGTTTTGTCTCACCGATTGTAATTGCATAGTGAATTAAAATTATTTATAGAAAGTAGGACTATATTCGAGTCATATTTGTTTGTACATTGACGCATCATAGAATTGATTAACGGGCTAGCAAGAAAAACATTAATGGGCAAGACAAATCAATTCAAATGTGGCAAGTGATCAGATGGCCTTAGTTACTAAGAAAAGCATATTCTTCTGTTGCTGGCCCTTATATGCTAACATGCGTTCCATCAACACAACCCAACAACATTTTGAAACCTTTAACTATCTTGAAATCAGCCTTAGTTGTTGCCTGAAATGAACCATTATACTGTATATGGAGTGAGTTTGGACAATAAACATGTTCAACCTTAAAAGTGACTAGGATGTGAAATGTTAATTAAATATTCAGATCAGAAAATATGTGTGTGGGTGTCTCACGACACAATATGAGAAAATGTCCATACATGCACTCTTATATTGTAGTATATATTACCTATCAGTTACAGGGTAATAACTTTCAGCTGGTCCCTTTACACAGAGAAATCGGCAGACTGCCTTAATAATTATATGCACTGTGCTTCGGCTCATAAAACCGCTTTTCTTAAAACATAATATTATATTATCAACACCTACAGGAACGATAACATATTTAATTAATATATATGTTATATATTACTCATATTGATACGTATCTGCTAATACATTTGTACAAAGTTAAATTTCTATTCATTTAATTATGTATGTTATGTAGCATAAGCTGTAAGATGCACACATATTGCATATCTTCAAAATACTTATATCAATTTGTATATTACTAAATTTCTATTTATTAAATATTGAATTTATATATGTTATATTTTATAACATATGTTTTGTGGGAATTTCTGAGTATTTAAATTTCATAAAGTTACATTGGTACAAGATTGTGAGACAGAGAGAGTGAGCACGCATGTGCGGGTGTGTGTTAATGCATATATTAGAAATGTGTCTTGTTTTAATCCGTTCTAAAAGCACACATCTTCAAGGGCGCTTTCACAGGTAAATAATAATTATCTTTTTAATATCTAACAGACATATTATTTGGGGTATTATTATATTACATATTATTTGAACAGCCCATTTGAATGGCCCCTGCTGGTAGGGCGCTTTATAAATATGCATTATTATTATTATTATTATTATACTGTTTATATCAATATATACCAATAAGTAAGTTGTTAATTGTAATAGTTTTCTTTTTATTGATATCAAAATAATTCCAGTCAATTGATTTAATATACTTATTATTGGAATTTGTTTTGTAGATATTAAGAAATTTGAAGAAACTGATCAATACATAAATACATTGATTTAACATCTAGTTACAACTAAATATGTTCACATCTATTTTTTTTTATAGATAGGTTTAATTAGCACAAATCATCTTTCATCAAAGCAGTTTGAGTAATTTAGGCATTTTATTTTTCCATTAAAAGTAATTACCACAGAGGTTTATATTTTAAATCTTTCTACATAACACTTAATGACAGAACAACATAACAACAGAAAACCCAGTTTTATGTACTGCTTTATTCGATGAATTTCCTTAATGAAACACAGAAAATTGGTCGTTTGGCTTTAAAATGAATCGTTCATTTGAGCGCCCCACCCGCGGGCATTTGACGCGTAGGCCATACAACGGGACCTTTTTCGCTAATAAAGCGATGATTCTATGCATTGCATATTTATTAGTATATCTATATTGTAGTGTAAATATCATACATGCGTTTCGGGTGTAAACGCTATATACGAATCCAATTTCTGACATTCAGCGCCATTTTCTGTTTTATAAAGACCAAAATAATCAAACCGTAAAAGAGATGCTTAAGTTCTCGAATTGTAGGAGATTTGTAAGGTCAATTTTAAAGCAAAAATTCTTAGCAATATAACAATGTTTAGGTCAAGCGTATCTAAGGCAAATAGTCTATATAGTATAATTGTGTTATATATATATATATATATATATATATATATATATATATATATATATATATATATATATATATATATATATGTGTGTGTATGTATGTGTGTGTGTGCGTGCGTGCAGGTTATATCATTAACTGATCAGTGTTCGAAAGTAGTTACTATATATATATATATATATATATATATATATACATATATATATATATATATATGTGTGTGTGTGTGTGTGTGTGTGTGTGTGTGTGTGTGTGTGTGTGTGTGTGTGTGTGTGTGTAGACAATATTAGTAAAATCCGCTTTGACTCAATGCTGGTTGTTACCATATATACATACACACCATAGTATGGCATTCGGTCAATTTGACTTAATGCCAAGCACTTCCGTGTGGTATCAAGGAATACTTGATTTAAAGTGTTTTAATTGAGTAACCGCATGTCATAGAATCATATCCTATATCGTTGTCTCGTCAGTATTCTTATCCATTTATATAGTAACCTATGTAAGGTATTTATCCTTTTTTATCAGTGCAATGGATAAGAGTTTGTTAGATGTAATTGATTAAAGATTATGGGTAGACCAGAATTTAAATCCGTTTGAAGAGAGAAGAGTAGTGAATCAGGCTAGTACTGAATCATAACGTCTTTAGCCATGTTTCCAAAATCATTGCTTGATATATTTATATATATATATATATATATATATATATATATATATATATATATATAACCCGATATATACAGAATATTTTAAAGGGAGCCAGTATAATGCATGTTCTCAAAAAAGCACTGAGGTGACAGGACATCATTCTTACAATATATGTTAGGTCACAAATAAACAAGTATATGACTACAGCTATTGACCAATAGCATGTCAGCACATGGAGACTTCATTACAAAATAAGCACACTGACACTATATCAAGACATTGTAATGAACTAATCTACTGCATTTAAAATGTACATTACTATTTTTGAGTTTATATTGGCATTCTTTCTTGGAAAACCTGCCTAAATATGTCAGGTTGTTAACCATAAATTTATTATGTTTCAGGTGTTGGTGTATTTGCAGCTGAACACATCAAAGCAGAGAAGTTTCTCTTGGACTTGGGGTATGTTGGAAAGTGAATTTCAAAAAAGAGGACTAAAATCGAGAGAAAAGGCAGATATCATGATATCAGTTTTGTCTACTCATAAACATTGCTGATTCTACTTAAATTAAACTAACCTTGCTGATGATTTACCTATTCTGGACTACTTCAAATGGCTTCGTGACATTTAATTCAAAACTAATTTTGGTTCTTGTTAAAGATATTTGCGCGAGTATTAAGTGTTATATAGATCGCTTTTGGTGAAATTATCCAGATATCCTTGTTGAATAGGTTATGTATCTCCACTGAAGCATGATATTAACTGGAAACAAAGGATAATGTGGGCAATACCATATGTTATGAGAAGAACATACAACAACAAAGAGGACCACAGTTCTTCATTCCACTGGCTAATTGTTATTTTTCCAATAGCTTCCAGCAACAAGACCAATAAGACAACACGGTGTCTACTATAACTACGAGTGTGGTACTGCGGTTTGAACAGCCGAAACACACTAGAAATAATGTTATACGCAACCAAAAACTGCAGACAATCAAACCAGTGAAAGATTGCTTGTAGACAGCTAAACTCTTGACCCTTTCCTCTCTAAGCTGCTGATAAGTGAAGAATAAGGCAGTGTTAATTGCTGACTTAGTGACGTCTCGCAACCTATATATACTGGCGTTGACAGATTCTTGGTCGGGTTCTTTCATCGATGCCCATGTTTTGTCTGAGTTGGTACCTTCTAATTATGACATGCTGCACTTGGCAAGACCAGATAAACGTGGAGGCGGTGTGGCCATTCTGTTCAGGGAGGGTTTAGTCTTGAATGTAATCTAATCCACTAAGGACGGTATATGTTCGCAATTTAAACACGTGGAATTATCTGTGAAAGCTGGAAAGACCCCGATGAGATTGTGTATTATCTATCATCCATCTCCTTCTGGACAGAATCGCTTCAAAGCTACGATATTTTTAGACCCATAGTCAAATTATCTTGACCGCCTAACAACCATACCGCAGGAGGTTATTATAACGGGAGATTTAAATTTGCATTTTGATAATCCTACATACATCAGCGTGTGTCGATTCACGGGGCAACGTGATGTTTATGATCTTGTACAACATGTTACTGGAACGACTCATAACCATGGCAAAACGCTGCATCATCAAGGGAAGTCCGTCTATTGTCCACCCATGTCTGTATGATAGTAGAGGTAAACACTTAGGGCACTATTTTGCCATTCATGTCATAGTGGATTATGCAAAGCCACAACATAGTAAAAAAGAGATCACTTTTCACATGCATTGTGCTATTTATATGCCAGATCATATCAAATAATCTGCCACCTTATTATATACAAGTGGCGCTGTAGATGACCTCATGGATACATATCATTCGGGTGTTTAGTCTTTGATTAATAAGCATGCCTCTCTGCAGAGGAAAACTATAATCCACAGGCCAAATGCTTCCTGCTATACAGAAGAGCTTCGAGAAGGAAAACACAATCATCGGAAAGCTGAACGACTGTGGCAGAAAACAAAACTGGCGATCCATCATCAGCTATTCAAAGAAAGATGTCGTCAAGTAGGAGAGCTTATCATGAGATCGAAGAGGAATTATTATTCAGACAAGATAGCGGAATGTGGGAACAGTAAAAAGTATGTTTAAAGTCACTAAACATTTGATGAGAAATAAAGGAGAAATCATTCTGCCAAACTGTTCACCTGATGAGCAATTGGCCAACAATGTTAATGCTTTCGTCATGAGGAAAATTACAACCATTAGAAACGCATTGATAATCACAAATATCCAATAAACGACGCTGTCGTGATGAGCGCTGATATCAAATTTGAAGGATAGCATCTGACAAAACTTGTGCCTACCACTCAAGACGAGGTACCTGATATTATCATTAAGTTTCCCTCAACATCTTATGAACTACACCCATTGCCTACATACCTGTTGAAACAAATGTTGGAATCCCTACTGCCTTTGATTACGGAATCACTGGTGGAAATCAAGGTCCCACTTTCTTTCAAAAGGGCCAAAATTAGATCACTGCTGAAGATGCCAAATCTGGATAAAGAGAAATAACAAAAATACCGCCTAGTGTTTAATCTGCTTCTGTTATCGAAGATCATGGAGAAGCTGTTTGCCAGGCGGCTGGAGACCCATTTTAGTAGCCACAGACTGCATGATAATCTTCAGTCAGCTTACCGTACCGGTCACTCCACATAGACTGAGTTCCTAAAGGTCCTTTAATATGTTACATCCATATGAATTATTTATTGTCAAGCCCGTTAGAGTAACCTTCTTACAGGTTATATAGGGTACTATTTACATTTTGTATATCATTATTATTATTATCGCACAAAGCTTGCACTCGTCGAGCCATGCTGTCAATCAGAGTTGCCAGGGTTTGAATCTGCAGAGCGTGCCATGCTTCAATGACTGCCTGTCGCAATTCCGCAAGATTAGTAGGCTGGTTGTCACTCTATATTTCGGACCACATGTTTTATAGATCCCTTCTATTTCCATTAAATTGAGCACTGAGCGAGCTCTGTAAGGACTGGCGTTGTCATCCTGGTATCCAACATTATGCCCAAATGTCAAACGAGCAAATGGCAATATCATATTTTCCAGCATCTGTAGGTATTAGTTCTGATCCAGGCTTCCATCGACGTTGTGAATCACATTTTTCACCATGGTGGAACGTAGCCCATAGGATAACCTCTCTGCCCCCTGCTTGGATTATAGGTACCATGTAATCTTCATTATTGGTTTCATGTCAATGTCAGCGGACCCGTATACTATCACACATCCGGTAAAGCAGGAATGTGAATTCATCACTAAATATGACATGCCGCCAATGACCTGGTCGCCAGCGGGGATGATTTTAGCCAAATCCATACGCACCTGTCAATATCGATGTCGATGTCAAGGTCTTCTGCCGAAGTAACATGCACGGATCAATCGCATATTCACTAGCATTCTCGATACAGGGGTATTAGTGAACCGTTACCAATCAGCACGAAGAGTGTTCGCTGAAAGTGTACCTCCATTTCGGCACAAACGCAGCAGATAACGGTCTTTTCTTTTTGTTGTCTTACGAGGACGTCCGGATCTAGCTCGGGGTGTGGGTACGACCGATTCATGATTTCTCTTAAGACCTTTGAGACTTTTCCCTGTGTTATACCAAGAGCTTGGGCAATGACCTTCTGTTTGTTTGGAACGCATACGCCATATGGTAAGAACTCGACGATAAATTCCTTCATTAAAATGACGGACCATGATGTCAAGAAATATGGTACATACTTTAGCCTATACTTTATTGAACCCAACAGTCATGTTATTGTTTAGCTAGTTTGGTCCTCTTTTAATATAACCGAGCGCTGAGAGTTCATCGGCACCCACTTCCATGTTTTATTCTTCTGTATACTTCTGTATATTTTTACACTTCTGTATATTCTTTGTTATTAATATGCTGCAGTTGTGGTTCCAATAAACTAGATTTGACCTGCATTCAGTGAAGTGAAGTGAAGTTTATTTTCAATTTCCAAGAAATAATTGTACAATAATAATAGTAATATATAAAATATATGAAAAGCTTCCATAAGGTCAGCAAAAAGAGGAAATTGAAGGACCAATGTAGCCTGGGCTTTCTTCCCAATGGCCCCCTAAATAATTAATAATAAAACATATGTAGGTATCACATCACTGTCATGCGCAATATGTGGTGGGGGGTGGAATCATGTTAAACAATTTCAAAATTCAAAAATAGGATCAGGTCAGCAAATAAAACATAGATGAGACAATTTAATTAAAAAAAAAGAATCATTTGTTTTGAATTTGTAATCTTGATGACAGTCTCTGCAATATTTGTTTGAGAATTTCACAGTGTTAGCATAGTGTAGAGAGTAAATATCCCTTTAATTAATTTTTCAAGTTGTTACGTGAAGTAAAACAAGGAATAATGTGATTCCATTTATTCCACTTTACAGGGAATGTGAAATATGATTACTTACTGGCAAAGACAAAGTTACATTTTTTAATAAAAAGAAAATTAGACTGTCTTGTCTGGTGGCTATCCTGAACATCATAATTTTGCTTAAATATGTCATCAAATGAGGATGGTAATTTTTTGCAGACATAGTCATGCATAAATAGAGCTACCTGGAATTCATACAAGTCTTTTACATTCAAGATGCCAGAATATGTAAACAAGGTTAATTATGGCTATTATGATTAGATCTGTGTATGGTTCTTATTGCTCGTTTTTGCAGAAAGGTAGTTCTACGCAAAATACCTGGCATTTCTCCAAGCAATAATGCCATAGGTGATATGAGAATTGACAATTGCAAAATATAGTGTTTTAAGACGAGCCATTGGTAAATTGTTTTTCACTTGCTTGATGACAAAAATGGAATACAAGATGTTTTAATGATTTGACTCAAATGGGATTTCTAAGATAATTTTTCATCAATGTGTATACAAAGTAATTTTGTAGATTTTTCTGTAAGGCTAACTCTTATTTGGGTTAAAGGTATGCCGTCTATGCAAAGTTCTAGGCATGTTGTATTTAGTCGTTTATTTGTTGTTTTCAGTATTATAAACTATGTCTTGTTTAGATTTAGAGGTAACCCATTTGCACAGAACCATTCATATAATTTATGAAGTTGAAAATTTGCATTAGAAAATTATTTTTCAATATTTGATTCAGAAAAATATAAAGATGTGTCACCAGCAAAGGATAATATATTTTAATTGGATGATTTTGCAATATCATTAACATAAATTAAATACAATAAAAGTCCCAGAATTGAACCCTAGAGAACGCCACATTCTAGTTTAAGGACTTGAGATTTGTTATTTTCTATTTCAACAAATTGTGTTTTATCTGACAGGCATAAGCCCATTATTTGCAATTCCACCATACTGGTGTTTGTATAGAAAGTTTTGACTATATAAAATGACATTAATTTATTCAACATGATTTTCTCTAGTATTTTTGAGAAGACAGATAGTAAGCGTATTTGTCAATAATTTTTCAGTTGATTTGTATCCGAAGATTTATAAATAGGCACAACTTTGCTACTGTAAGTTATCTAGGGACAATACCACTATTAAGGAATAAGCTAATTATATGGGTTAAATGCATTATAATATTTACAATACTCCTTTTACCAGTTTAGTGGGGATCTCATCATGTCGGCTGCTAGTTTTAGGTTTTAGCTTTTTAACTACATCAATGGCAAATGATGGAAACATACTTTCAAGGTATATGCTATTACAGGCATAATTTTCTAAATAATCAATGTAATTTGTTTCAACTTGAGGACATTTGGACTTGTAGATGCACCAATATTTGCAAAATAAGATTACTGTAATTTTGTAAGTAGCTATGTTATTCATAGTTGGCTTTTGGAGTTTCGTTTGGTATAATTTTGATTTGGTTCTTGAAGAGTATAGTAGACCAGTAGTCATATGTAGTCTTTTGGTGTATTTTGAACTCGTTCTTTTTCATCCAAAAGAGGGAAGGCCTTCTCAAAAGCTTCACTCTACATAACAATGAAATTATTATAGGCTTCATTTGGACAATTTGTTTGTAAAATTAGGGTAAAATTCATTTCATCTAGATAACTTCTGAATAAGTTAAAATGTTTATCTGAAAATGATCTCTTCATTATTGTAGAATTTGCAGAATGAGTTGGTTTGAATTTTAAATAATAAAATGTACCAAAATGACCAGCTACATATGTGAGGGTGATTCCAGATATTGAGGCTTTGCAAATTTTATTTGTGTAGATGTGATCATTTAAAGTTGCTGATGTAGATGTTACTCATGTTATTTTAGTTATAAGTGGCAAAAATCCTTCCGTAAATAAAAAGTTAACATAATGTTTTGTTTCATCGTTAGAGTTGTACTTGAGTAAATCATTGTTAAAGTCACCCATAATGGTACTTTCTTTCAACATTTGTTATGTTCATATGATTAAATACAATTTATGTGAATATATCTATATCTGCCATAGATGACCCCACCGATGATGTGTTTAGTTGTATATAATAATGCCCCAATGAAACGTGATTCAAAGACAAGATGTATAAATATGCTTAAATCTTATAGAATCTTAAATTGTACATTTTGCTTTATGAATTATCCAACACCACCGTGGTTATCATCTTTGCGAGTTCGAGGAATAAGCTTATGAAATTCAGATAAGGCCAGACCCAAATCTTTGTCACAATTGAATTCTTTACTAAAATCTATGTAATCAAAAGAAAAGTTTTAATCATGAAAGTTACATATTAGATCTTAAAAGGATTCCCAGTTTGAGGATATACTGTGACAATTTAAATAAAAGTATAATACACTGTTTCGTGTAAACTTAGTTAATTCTCGGAAATTAATTGGCTCTCAGTAATACATTTATTTTCAAACTGTTGAAAGGGGGAATCACGATCATCATTTTTGTTCACTTCACTCATTTCATAGAGTGATTTTAAGTTGAATCTATTTTCATCTCTGACATGGTCCAGGGAAATGTTATTTGCCATTAGCAGGCAATATTTCCACCCAAGCATGATTACCAACCAACACCAGACACCAGACAGTCAAATAACATAAAGACATAACGTATGAACAAAACAAGATTGCATATGGAACACTGAACTGGGTATCTAGAAAACCAGACTGATTTTCCAGACATATATGGTCTATATTTGGCAAAACAATTAATACTGTACACAGCATAGCTGCCATTTTGATTTCAATGGCAGTAAATCCTGAGTTTAGAACAAGTCTGTGGTTCCAGATTATATTTACCTATGATACAGCAAAAGTTACAAACCACGATGAACAAATCGTTGATTTTTTTTTAAACTGAAAGCTACAACAATATAGACTAAGAAAGTGAGGGACAATAACAAGTTGCATGCACTAGAACTAGCTTGACATAAACAATATTTAAACATCACCCCAAAACACGATGCTATCAAACCTATTTTTCGGGATTTAAATTGATTGTTTATAGCTTGAGAATTGAGACCAATAGCTACAATCGTAAAAAGTAATAATTACAGGCATTCAGAAAAAATAATTTATTAGAAAGGAATAACAAATTCTTATATAATATCTCAAATTTAAAACAGGAATGATAATTCTTATTTCACTTAGTATTAGCTGACTAAGCAAATGCCAGCCAAGGTATTTGCTCGTATTCATCCAAATAGTAAGAATAGTTTTAGAAAGTAACATTTAAAAGCTTTTTTGCAAGGAAATACAAAATTGGTATATCTATCATATCATATTATAAGTATAGCTTATTCTGATTGGATTGAAAAGCAGGAGGAATTAAAACTATCTAAACTTATCGATCATTAGATACCAGAACATACATATACATGCATATACATTCATACTCACACATACAAATAAATACAAAAATACACGTTTATACATATGCATGCACATATATACATATTATTTGATTTATCAATTCTATGCGTTCTCGAATGTTTCACGGATGGTTTCAAGAAGAGAACCTATAGCGCTTTTACCAGACCATTTTGAGGCAATCGGGCATTCTGGATCTTTTAGAGGCTTGCCACATCCCCAAAAGCAATCATAGCTGGTCTCAGCGAGTTATCTTTTCTTTGTCGCTGTAAGTGCTTCGCGTGGTAGTTTGTTTTGCTGAAATGTATTAGTGCGTACCTCAGTCATAAATGCTACATTGGAGTCTATATAATATTTCTTTACATCAGGTTTAATGAATATAGTGTTGCCAGTTCTCTTAATATTGAGTGGATCGGACTAACACATGATGGCAGCACAAGCGTCTTTGGCTATGATGGCCTTCTTGTACTGGTGATATTGTTGCATGCAGGTGAAATCTTCTTCATCGGCTGAATAGGAAGCAGTATACAAGTTGCTGAGTGGGCTCAGTCTACCCAAAAAGAATACTGATGAGTCACTCCGATATTCGTGATGACCAGATATTTCAAAGGCAACATCATGCACATTGTCGACTGAGTACCGAACACGCTCTCAATGTGGCATCTATATGAGCACCCATATAATAACATTCCTGGGTCTGTTGTTGGATTTGGCCTTCCTATGCTTTGGCATATGTTGACAGCGAATGATATAAACCTCACTGATTTTTAGTTCATGTTCATGATGCTGTAAAGTTTATTTTTTAGATTCTCGTCACCATACTGTTTCTCCTTAATGCCACACAATATCAGATTATCCAGCATCGTTAGACTCTCTAGTTTAATAACCCGGTCGTATAGCTGTATATTTGGCTTTTACCTATGAATGATAATTGCTGAATGATTTTCTGTTGTATTTTGTATATTTTATATCGCTTTATGGGCAATACCGGTTGTTGATTCATCAATCATTTATTTCTTACTGATAAGTATGTATACCCTAAACTTTTGCAACTAGGATGGTGCCACATTAGGAACAACCTCATGGTCGGACTTTCGATGCAATATTGATCTTCCGTAATATTGTATAATAACACATAATGTATTATTTCCTTTATTTTCCTTTAATTGCGCCTATAACGGCAGCACGCGTTGTATATTTCCTTGAGAGTGGAGAAGTGTGCTAGATTGGAAGTTAGTAAGGGATAATAATAATACTGTAAAGCGCATTAGAGGAGCTATCTAGATGAATAGCGCGCTATATAAATGTCAGATATTATTATTATTATATTATTTATCGCTCACCTTTAATTTTACTTTTACTGGCTGTCTGTAAGAGTCGGTCCTGTGCCTAATTTTAGTTCGGCTAGTTCATCATACCTCTATGAATCATTTATGTGCTCGACAAAGAGGTTTTCTTAAACGTTTGCATTGTTTATTGTTTAAATTGATAACAACCTTGTTGTCACTATCATTTACAAGCTGTTTCTCGAAAATCTATTTAGTTAGAGGCATTATTCTCTCACAATGAACGAGTTGACGTTAAAGGTAGCCGTTTTAAATATTTAGTGTTCGAATAAATAAATCATCCTAGAAATATTTCTCACTTTAGGACTTTTTCCTAGAATATTAAGGACGACTTTAAGATTAGGACATCTTTAATTAAGGAGGTCCGTATATTAGTGAAACTTTTCCTATTTCACATAAATGTAGGAGCTCTTCTTTGTTTCTTGGAAATGTTGGTTATTATATATTTTGTTTTTGCAATAACATTTCATAGATAAAACTATATAGGATATACATCAAATAAATTATTTCAATTTGAAACATTGTACCTCTGTTTCAGTGGGTGTGCCTCTTTTGATATAATCGACCGGTTTACCGTGCAATCCAGGCATTGGATAAAGGTCAACATCCAGAAGCAAAACGTGTGATATAATTATAAATACTTATAAGGATAATATTTCAGCAATAATAAAAATATATATATAATATATCTCTTGATAAAATAACTGATAAGTTCCATACTCACATTATGCAACAAAGACAAACAATAAGACATAATCAGTTAAGGAATTCAAAGTAAACTGCATTTTAAGAATATTTGATAAAATTATATAATTTTAAATATATTTAATCTATATATAATCCGCGTACACATTGTACAGGATAAAAATGTAAACCGATATATTTTCTGGAAAATAATTCTTTGGTGTTGCGGATTTTGCTAACTATCTCTTCCACGTTGTCATATTTGACATAAATAGCTACCGATACAGGGTCAACGATAAAAGTTTAAACCAATCAAGTTATTTGTATATTCCTGTCTAGTCGATTGTTCATGATAATATTATTGGATTGATCAAGGTTGGATTTAGAATCTGTAAAATTATGGTGATCTGTTCCTTCATCCAACATAACTGACAATACCCGCCTCCCCGAAAAGGTAATCTATTTCAAATAATAAGTTTATTCAAATTTAGTCTCCGTAAAGAATTATTAAATACCAGACTATGTGAATCTCCACATTTAGGAAGCACCACGTTAATAACTGCCATTCAGGCTACTATTATTACAACGATAACCGAAAATTTTAGAGTTCTACCTACTGAGTATCAGATGTTTATTTCCTCAACACTTATAGTTTTGACGAATAATTATGAATAAGTAAACAAACTTGATCAATCACGTTGCTTACCGCCCAATATTTATATTGAAGCAAATCAATGATTGATATGTTCATATGATGTCTATAATGACAAGGGGACATATATTGATGCCACCCAGATTCTTGTTCAAAAACATGTATTATCATTTTATTTTCCATCACAAAGGACTTAATTAGGCAAAAAACTGAACATTTCAAGGTTACTAAATTCAAATCAAGCTAGATTTTTCCATACTAGCCATACTAATTTCCATTTTATTTGTCTAACTAATATTTATTAATTGCTTATTTTGTATAGAAGCTAATTCATTACTTAGTAAGCCAATTATGCAAATATGTGATTACCCCAAGTTTTGCATATAGACATACAAACAAATACACACCTAAATACACAATACATTTACATGTAAAATACGGAAACAAGAGACACAGATGTAGACCGATAGAAAGAGAGAGAGAGAGAGAGAGAGTGAGAGAGAGAGAGAGAGAGAGAGAGAGAGAGAGAGAGAGAGAGAGAGAGAGACAGAGAGACAGAGAGACAGAGAGACAGAGAGATAGATGAAAGAGAACGAGAGATAAATAATCACACACACACACACACAGATATATATATATATATATATATATATATATATATATATATATATATACATATATATGAGGGCTATTGAGAGAGTAAGTGTGTGAGTCAGTGGGTGAGTGAACGAGTGAGTGGTATCGAATGAGCAAATGACATGTCTAAATTCTACTGATATTTTTTATCGTGTGCACTCTATATTTAATAGCCTAGGACGACTCCATGGTTTAACTGGTAGCACAGTTGGCTACTTATTTCATGCACCTCAGTTAGAACTGGCTAGTTCTCAAGAGTGTTTCACCTTTGACTTCGTCTCGTTATCATTGTATACCAGTAACTATTAACCTACTGTGTATAACAAGGTGGCCGTTAAACACCATAATCGGGTGAGAATGGTGTACTCAAAATAGATGTTATTATTAATGATGATATTACTATCGCAGTTAAATTTTCGATGTAGTTATTACTGTTTTTGTTTTTGTTGAGTTTATTTATTTTATTTATTTACTTTGCTAATTTGTACATGGATATAGGGATTTGTTTGGTAGTTGGTTTTACTCATGATAAATATTTGTTGTTCTTCTTCTTTTTCTTGTTATAATACGTTATCCTTTACTCATTACGCCAGCCATCTTTTCAGGCAGAAAGTAAAGGACATGGAATACTACAAAACCAACAGCCAGTATATTTAGTACACGTAACACCCAACCTCTAATTATCTGGAATAAATATACAACATAAGCATACATTCACATAACTCTCTATAATCTCTAATTATCTGGCTTCCATATCCAGAACTATGTTGTTCTTCTCCGTAAAGAAATTAGCTCAAGACATGCGTAATATATTACTAAAGAATTTGTTAAAACATTTCCATAAAATCTAATTTGTATTTAACTTTAAAGTGCAAATATCACATTGAAATAATAACTATCAGTTAGTGTCCATTCTTACACGAATGTTAAGGCTAATTAATGTGTTAAATGATACATGTATGTGCTAGTTATTAAACACTATAATATGCACGCTATTTGCTGCCTCCTATCCGTTTGGAATAGTATATAGGGCCATTACTCAGATGATAGTAGCGAAAGTTCGGAAACACCTTGTAAAGTACTTGTGAAATAAATATGTAAATGTATATAAATACGTATAACTATTTATGTTAATATTATTATCATCATCATTACCATCATCATCATTATCACCATCATATTCATATCAGTTGTAGATTTCTAAAGTGAGAAAACGTATCTATCAAGCATAGCGGGGAGTATAATTTAAAATAGACCATCTAGACAATCCTAGACCTCTTCTATTTTGCAACAGTAGAGGACATTTGTGCCTAAAAAATTGAAACATGGTATAAGGAAAAGAGTTATACTCTGCTTAGCTGCCTTTTACAAGAAATCATTCACGAATAGTCCTGATGATGACAATAGTAATTAGGACAATGACCGCATGATCGCAAAACATATGAAACTAACATCTCAAATTTGAAATATCACATAAGTATTTAACATAAATGCGTGCAATTTTGCTGTTCTATCAATAATAATATATATATATATATATATATATATATATATATATATATATATATATATATATATATATATATATAATTAACTATATCAAACATATATATTACCACAATGAATCTAAAAAACATTTACCCGAGGGTGCTTCATCTTTTACTTACCTCCATTACCTTTGGAGGTTGCTGGCTCATTTAGCATAACATGTGCACAGAAAGAGCCGCATAACACCAACCATCATGATCGTCACCTTTCTCTCCCTCGCCAACACCTGAATATGGTTCATAATCTAGATGTATCTGTAATTCAATTTGTCAAAGCATTCGCCTTTATCCGAGTAATGGGATATACTGAGATGACTTGAAAAACAACAGACGCAACTTCAGAAAGACAACAAAGTCCAACTCCGATATATTACCAATTTATAATAATTGTAAAACTCGATATTTTCTACAAAGAATAGTATAAGCAATAGTAATAATAATATTGTATATTGCATATTATGTCTGGCAGGATGTTCAGTTAACACATGCATATATATATATATATATATATATATATATATATATATATATATATATATATATATATATATATATATATATATATATATAATAATACTATACCTTACTCAATATATCATAGTTTACTCTTAGAAACATATATAAAAATCAAAAGAGAATTGCACATGACTGAGATTAGAACTCTAAAAATTAATTTTGCAGCCCATTTCTATTACATTTGTTAGGTTATATAGAATTTGCTATGAAGATATTAAATATTTCATTAAAAGCATTTTGATAATAGTAATTACCAATATCAACAAGTAATGCATATCTTAACAGATATGGTTTACTGGAGATTACAAAATATCAAACTTAAATAATTGTCAAGCTTTGAACAAATATTAACAAATAAACTACTACAAAAAAATATTGTACAATATACTTAAATTATACATGCATTTATAAATTGTTTTTTCCCAAGTGTCTTACAATGGGAATTGGAAGAGATGTAGTTGAATATGCATGTAGGTGATAGGTCGCAATGTAATTTAATGATCACGTTTTATATTTTCGTACAAATATTATTTAATATTTAAATTTAATTATTTAATATTTGTCATTACAAACACTATACCTTAGAGATTTTTTTATTAAAGTTACATCTATTACAAACAAATATATTGTAAATATCATATAATAGGAACATTTTGTTTTGTATTGAATTTACGTTAGGACATCACGTCATTTTACATATTTAATTGTTTCACTTCTAAATATAGTTATTATGATTTAAGAAAATCCCCCCAAAAAGTCATGTTGATTCTATTGTTACAAAAATGTAGTCCAAATTATTTTTAGAATGTATTAAAGGGAAAATCCACCTTCGTTTCAAATTTTCAGGACTAATACAGCTAAACTCACAATTATGACAAATAATGTCAAAATGTATAAACGATCATCCACATTTTAAATAATCCAGTTCAAAGCGCAGATTAATGGACTTTTAATGGCCCATGGGCGTCGCTAGACAGACATCGGAAGCTCCTAAATGCTGATGTCACTTCAGCGTGTTCGGTTGATCTGAAGTCTGTAAACAAGTATGAGGTAAGAATTAATCCAAAACTAAACGGCATTATCTTGCTAAAATTACGTATTGAATAACATACAAACATATGGGTTTGGGCCAGAAGGAACCTGACAAGAGGATGATGATTCAAACTATAATCCACGTCATTTTAGAGAGCGCCCATGTAACGTCAGAGCATTTGAGTTTGCTCCTTCCTGCCTTCGAATCTGGCTTCCGGTGTAGCCGTAATGGCGGCCGTCCTGTGATTTGGATTATTTCCCATCATCTAAGATAGCAGGAATATTTCATGATTATTATTGTGGGATTTTGGTTACGGTTTTAAGTATTGCACATTTAAAAACATATTTAATGATGGTGGACTGTCCCTTTAAGGACGTTTAATCTGATATATCGAGATACGTATCAAATACTACATTATTATTATGTCTAAGCTAAGTTAAATATAATATATCCAAAACAACACTGAAAAGATGCATTACCATCACTAATCATTAACTAATTTGGCTAATCTTGAATTAAATAAGAACACTTGATTAACCACTACTGTGGTTTACCGAGATCTTGAAAATTGATCCATTCACGATTATTGTAAATAATTCCGGATAAATGAAACATTAATAGAGTTACCCGAAGTGTCCCCACATACGTTCCTGAAATATGATTACTATATGCCGTTTTTGCTACAGGGCAACAAACCTTCGCCCATAATTAATAAAACACTAAACCTTGAAGTGAGTAACTATTGAGGAATATTATAATTATAAACACTGGAAAATCATGTCTTGCAACAAAATATCAACAATTGACCATATTATGATTAGTGAACGCTGTGCAGAAATATCCGTGAAGACCTAGCGGAAGGTTTGTTGTGCCATCACCGACTTCAGTTAAGGTTTGATTGTTTCTCACACTTGTCCATAACATTCTTATTTAACAATGAATATATTCACGACGGCTTGTTAAAGATTCTCCTATGAATACCAACTTTAAATATCGTGTCAAGACACGCTTTGGTTTTATGAAACTATTCGAATGTATCACTGGTAAAGCGTTAAGATTATTTGATGAGTCCTTGTCGTTTGATTGTATAAATAAATGATCCTTTAAATATGGATAATGAAACTAGTACTGGTTTATTTATAAATGAGTTAATGTAGATATGGATAGAGATGATGTTGACATGGTAAACGGCACAGTAGACCATTAAATAAACGTACTGAGTGAGTTATTTGCAAAGTATTAGTCGACTAAGAATGAATTAAAAAGTGTAAATAAATAATGAACCGAAACTACATATCACGGGTATCTTGGTTTTATGTTTCTTCTAAATCTGTCAGTCTACTGTTCTAAGTACTTTATCAACTCAGGCTGATACAAATATATTCACTTATGAACAATATTGCATTAGCTTGCTGACCGGTCATAACATAAATACAAATTCATGATATAATATACACTTAACCGCACAGACAATGAGATTGCGTCCCGTAAAGCTAATTTATACATACATATGTCACATTATAAGTAATGTTTCTGGCCAGTTCACCGAACGTAATCTAGTCACGTAAGATATTGATTGAGAAAGTATTGACTACAAGTATTTCAAGGACATTTTTAGAATCGTTTGCTCGTGATGTTGTTGAGTCTGAGATTAATGTGTATGAAAATAAAAGTATCCGTTTTATAAGCTGGCTTTCCCCTGTATTCAAACCATATACAAACGACAGATGATATGTTACATATTAAACATGTTGACATAAGCATTTTAAACCTACAATAAATAATGCTACCATATATAGCATATAATTCGAAATGAAGCCATTTTGTGATTACATAAATGATGAGGCTGTATAATTTTATATATTTCTTAATTTATTGCTATTGTGATATTTTACAGTGATACCTTCCTGCTTATTACCTGCATAATTTCCTAATCTGTTAATAGTACAGCGTACCTCCTCAGGGTCTTTCGCTGGTACTCTTAGCAGTCTCACTATAGGATGGACGGATGGATGGATGTTGTTTGACGACATATCGGCACAGTTTAGGCCATTTAGTGTTCTAGAATATTCTCCAGCACCTCTTTCCCAGTATCTGCTTGATAATATTGAGGTGGTATTCTAAGCAATGGAGGAAGATGTGATCGAGTGTCAGGTGTTCTGGCCAGTATATATACTCTAGTATATATAAGGTGTATAATAATAAACATAATTATAACATAAGAATAAGGATGAAAAATCTAGTGGCAGATTAATTCTGAAAATACTATCATTATTGTGTATCATTATATATATATATATATATATATATATATATATATATATATATATATATATATATATATATATATATATAAAGAGAGAGAGAGAGAGAGAGAGAGAGAGAGAGAGAGAAAGGGGGGCAGAGAGAGCGAGAGTGAAAGAGAAGGAGATATATTGAGAGGCTGGTGGAGAGCGAGAAAGAAATATACCGATAACTGTTCTACACATATGTGCACCCCTCTGCAAATATGCGTGCATACATGCAAGTATTTAAGAATGGGTTATTCTTATTTGGCATTCGTATTTGAATGTATTCGAATACGAACTTCACACTATCAGTATTCAATTGTGAAGAAAGGTAAAATAAGTATAAGATAGCTTGGTTTAATACTTTAATATGTAGTGACAGTGACATATTCTGTGAAAAGGGATACACTGGATAATCAATCCATCACCCAACAGAATAGGTGAAGAAAACACACACAGTGAAACCGGAAAAGAATCAGCCATCGTGGGTTTTGTAGTTTTGCCAAATAAATGTGCCTATCATGATCAGCGCCAGTTTAGCATCACGAACAAAGTGGTGAACCTCGTCGCTGGTATACTTTTACCCCTCTCAGTCATTGAAGTAAAAGAGTTCAGTCAAATGACAGACTAGACATTTGCGCTATGTTGGTGCTGCATGTATATGTCGTCTGTATAGATCCACAAGAAAAATTATGCAGTAGACGGTGACTATCATGTGGCAACTGACCTGTCTCATCATGAAAACTTATATATGGACAATCCTACTTATCCGCAGCTATATTATGATCATAGCTCAGCAAGCGTTTCACATTAATCAGGAAGAAAATCATCTCTGATTCTCCAAATGAGTTGTGCATTATCTCCATTGATGCGGATATTATATTTAATTATAATCTATTCAAAATATTTCTACTAGCTTAAACAATTAAGACACTGATAATAGTGATTATCAATTGGCCAATATCTGAGTCAGTAATGTCGTTGTATTTGGAACGAGCCACTATAATACTCCTACTTAAGTGATATTTGTTCTTAAATGTTATTTATGAAGAGCAGACTAGATATAGCTTTCAAAGTGATAGTAAAAGCTGGATATAACTCGACCTTGAAAATATTATTATATTCTCACATGCAACCAAGGTGAATATTATATGTAACAAACGTTGTTTTAATAAATCATACCATCTACGCCAGTTCTGTTCAATGTGAAAGTTCGAGATGCGATGTAGTATTTATATTCCTGAGTTAGGAGTACTTACAAAGTTTTAAGAGCGAACATTGCCTGCAGCATTTATTTGAATTCTAGATAAGCA
The DNA here is from genome assembly GCA_025642065.1 of Paralvinella palmiformis. Classification (NCBI taxonomy): domain Eukaryota; kingdom Metazoa; phylum Annelida; class Polychaeta; order Terebellida; family Alvinellidae; genus Paralvinella; species Paralvinella palmiformis. Next base: position 28,429 of record JAODUP010001313.1, read on the forward strand.
GGGAAACCCTAAAAGGCGTATCTCCAAAGACGCAAGAAATTAGCGGAAATATATTCAGCTCTAGATAAACTATTCTTAGAAAGCGTGGACCCAGAAACATCAAGTGCCTACCCCTCGATAAAACAATATGTTAATGCAGAATCCAAATAGAAATTATGATTCACATATACCATGTGGTGATTCCGTAAATCGATTAGGCATTGTTGTTTATAACCTTGACATAATGGGCTCAAGTCACAAGACTGGGAAACAAGTTATAAGACCGTAGGAAACCGAAGGCACCACACAAGAAAGGTATAATTTAAAAAAATCGATCACAGTTTAACGTATTTTCCCACCGTATTAGGGACACAGAAGTAAGTACATGTAAATAATATTGTTATGTGTTTTTGGTGTTAATGTCAGATTAAGTTAAAGCTATTGTTTGTTTGTTTTCTTCCTAGTTTTCTGAACCGTGTTAACCTTGTTAGTCGTGTTCGTCGTGTTCGACGTGTTCGAGATGTTAACTGTCTTAACGGTTAACCGTGTTAACCTTCTTAGTCATGTTCGTCGTGTTCGACATGTTAGTCGTCTTCGACGTGTTAGTCATGTTCGTCGTGTTAGTCGTGTTCGTCGTGTTAGTCATAATTGTTTCACATGAGTACCAGAACCTACACAATATATATTGTGATATTTGTTGGAAAGTCAAATAACTCATTAATTTACAAATCCAATTAATATAACGACCTACTCGTCACTATTAGACAATTTACATATGTGATAAAGGAGTCCTTTATGGTAGTACAGACTGGACATAACTGGACATATGAAACCTATTTTCTTTATAATACTAAGGTAAATTATAGATGCAACACAAGTTGTAGAATAAAACACACCAAACATTCGACCAGTGTCCAATGCCACCACTCGAGAAGTGATGCAGTGTTTCTATTCCTGAGTCAAGAGTATCTATGATGAATTAAGTGTGTACTATTCCTGTAACTTTCATGTAAATTCAAGATAACTTGGCCAAAGACCTAAATGGCGTCCCACCAAATACAAAAGTAGTGCATGGAAAAACCGCTTAGATAATATTTTCTTACGCATACAGTCTCCATGCATTTAATATAGAACATCTCAGGGGCAGCATAACACGTCTAAAGATATGTTTTCGACGGCCAAATACACCATAAATACTTTGGAAGAAGCTTGTTTATTGTTGTTTTAACGGCTAACATCACGGGCATTAGGATCCTTCTGTTTCCTTTATGATCTTCTAGTAGATCTTCAGACAGGTTGATATTTGTGCACTTTGGGTTTTTCTTTGCACACTTTCTAAGCCATGGACTGTAGCATATTCAAAATTTATATTTGTTGGCATGGACGATAATAGGGATGTTATGATTAAAAAAACTTCGATATTCACACCCAAATCTTTCACACTTTTCACATCGTTCACTCTTCAGGTCCACAAATATTTATCGTTTACATTATGGCACAAGTCACTTCAAACGGTATCCATGAATTAATCTGTGAGTTCTGATATAATTCAATTTGAGCTTATCATATTCATTCTTCACAAATAGCAGAGCACAAACATAAATGATCATCTGTCCATGTTGGTCAAGTGATTCTCACATATACTACGTGAAGCCGGCACTATTGCTAAAACAAAAACGCTATAAATGACGCTACAGCGTAATATGCACTACTATATTTGCTGAAAGAAGAAATGCCTAACCAATATAAATATCTTTTAAATACCATCATCTTTCAGTTGTCAATCTTTTAAATGGTAAAAACAACAACGTTACAGGTATATCTGAAGCAAACAAGTGAATCAGATACTTCTAAAATTTATTCGTGGAAATTTCATTTAAATGGGATTTTGTGATCAACATGATACTCAGTCACATCCAGCCCGACGTCACCATAATGTATGCGTGATTCTTTGGCAAACTTGGGAACCCGTAAACGTGATTACTTCAAAACGATCTTAGTCATACATACTGTCATCCAAATGTTATACATGTAGATGCTGTAAAGCAGGTTATTGTAGCTCCTTCAGTGTTACAAACATTGCATGAGGATGTAGATAAAGTGGTCATGACCGTTAGGACTCTCGATGTTTATTCAAACGTATACCTCTTCATATTATAACAATCTACCAATGAGTTGATTAGCAATGGTTCCGAAATGTATCCTCGTTGTTATACAACAGTTGTACAGATATATAGAGATTCATGTATTGCGGTGAATACATTTACTAAAACCACACCAGCATAGTATACTATTTGGAAAAAAATCACTACTTGGCTTCAAAACCAACATAGCCGTTATAAAGTTATCAAGCATTTTCTTTGTGACAGGGGTATATTATATTGTCCAAATATAGCTCCATCAGTGACCTAATCGAGAAATTTATCGCGTTTTTTATAAACAAAATACAAAATGCATGGCATGACGTTATAGCTGGGAGGAAAACATATTTCACATTTCAAAGTAAATATAATGCAACAAACATTTATTTTGTTTTCTATCAGATGAACTACCACAATCGAAACATTTCTAACCACCAGCTACCACTACACTCGCTAGGGAATATTGTGTGACGTCATCTTTGACAAACATCATTTAGTGCCAGAGCTTGTTTACATGTTTTCTGACCAGTTGACATGCCTTCATAACTAGCGCCGGCATCGGAAACAACGCGAATTTTATTTGGGTTCCTTGGATGATAAACCCCATGGTGTGGAAGGTATCATATCTTGACAATTGCACCATGAAATTCTTAGATATACCAAATCCTACAGCTCTGAATCACTAGCGAACTAAGTCACAGGCAGTATTAATTGTGAGGAATTGGCTTCAACAACTTCAAACCTGGACCCAGAGCAGCCACCTGAGCCGCTAGCATCCGTACGATGTCCAAAACAGGAGTATGATTGGTGTATATTTGCTTGTGTTGGTATAACTATAAGTTTTATTGATAAGTCAACACACAGGGCCTGAATCCGAGTATGTATCTCCTCCTATCGCATAACTTCATTTAAGATAAAGTGATATTGGATGGGGCTTGCTCATATGTGGCCTACACTATTTTATTTAGGGATGTGCCTCCCTTGGTGCGTCTTTTTAGGTATATGTTTCGTAATTTTCAGGATATTGTTATTGTTTTGGGCTGGATTTTGACGGCACTAACACGTCGGAAATAAGCATTGGTATTTGATGGATGTTTCTTTTCACAATTGTATGCGACACAATACACCATTTGTTTAATAAAGACATTATGGAACACATAACACAAGTTTAATAAGGCCTCTTACAGTGTTTGCGTCTTTCTTTGGCAAAGAGGACGTCACATTCCGAAGATGCTACTTTATTTCTAGGAAAAAAAAATATTAACCTTTTCCTGTGACCATTAAGACATATCAGGTGCATGATCTCGACCTTGATGTCCACGTCTAATATGTGTCCAAACCATTGAAGAAGGTTATTTACTCATAACATAATTAAGTAAAACGACAGTTTTTGCAGCATTTCCCCGCATAGCATTAAGGTAATAATCAATATATCAATAGATAGTAGCTGTGTGATACTACGAAAACTCAAACAGAAACCCCCAATCTAGTCAGTTATCTGAAGGTGAAAAACAAATTGATCGATTGGATGATTATTGTATAATAACATTAGTTAGGTTCTATCTCTCAGGTGCATCTCAAACAATCAATCGGAGAATACTGTTGAATCTCTTTCAGAATGTATTCAGAATCTACAGAGAATAGGGATATAGTGATATAGAACATAACGGTACGAAGTACTAGAATTTTTTCGGCCTGATATATTGCGTTACAATCAGTACAACTTGGATTGACGCACATGAGTGAAGCATTAAACACGTTTTGATGGATCGCCTTAAACACCCAAAACATGGTGTGAACATATAACAGGGAAAACTACTTGTTCCATATGAAGCGAAATTAAAACAGCCGTAGTTTATCCACAAATCTAGAATTCGCCTCCGTTGTTTAACGGTAGCGTGTTAGAGCACATACCACTACAACCCGTGTTCCAATATCGGCGTCGGCATATCTGAAGGCTGTTTCATCTTTGACTTCACTTCATGACCTTTGGGGGTCGCTCCACTCATTTAAACTACCATATGTACAACAGAGGCCATAAGGCATGAATCATCATCATCATAACCATCCACACATCTGGATGTTGCCTACTGATATAGACCAGTTGAGATTATCTGGTTTCATACACATCGTGAATATTATGACTTTATACATTTTAACACGACCTCGAAAATCATGGTTCGAGGTGTGCTTCAATAACATAGTTTCCTGCTGATACAGGTCGAGCAATCAATGAAGATCAGTTTGGTTGAAGACAAGATCAGCATGACTGTTAGGTTTTTGCTGCGGATGTTTCTCATAGCTCGCTTCTGTGGAATTATTTGTTTTTTATGTAAATGTGATAGGACATTTCGCAATGTAAACATTTTATACTTGTTGCATAGCGATAGGAGTTTTTCATAGCTTACTTTTTATGGTAAGCAATGTTTTTTTTTCCAGCAGAGTGATTTATCTACTATTATTCCCGGGTATTAAAAATAATTATTTTGGAACAATCTCAAAACTACAACTCATTAGAGAGTGAAGAGAAAGATTACTAGTGTTTGTTGTTGGCTGTACTATAATATGCTGAGTCTTAGTTGCATTCAAAGATAATATATTCGAACAGAGCCAGTTAAAGTGGTATTTGCTGTATTAAAGACTTGCCGAATCGGAATCAGGCAATGCAACTGTAGTATCATCTGCAAAGGACAAACTATTTTACGAAATACTTTGTGGAATATCAGATATGTAGATTAGGAAACATAGTTAGCCAACAATAAATCCCAGGGATATAGTGCATCTAACTGGTACGTTCGGTGATATATGAGAGTCGACATATATGGCTCCTATTATTCAACTATTTTGTAATTTATTTACTGGCCACCCAACGCCTTCCAAAGGTATTAAATTTATAAAGTAAGTTATTGTGCAGATTGTATCAAATGCTTTACTTAAGTAATAAAACAGGATCAAGGGCTTCTAAGAAGGCATCATTTCATTAGCTTCACCACCCTGTTTCAGAATATGGCGCACATGGTGAGTTGTCGAATGAGTAGCTCTAAAATCATACTGGTAATATGGTAATACTGGTAAGGTATTATCATCTAGAAAGTTTATTATTTGTTATGCATTTCTATTGCGAATATCTAGAATATTTTAAAGTAAGTTGAGTAGTTGACAATTACTTAAAGAATATGAGTCATCTGCTGTGAGTATTAGAATTACTTTTACATATTTAATTTCAGTTGGAAATATTCACTTTGTAAGAAAGGGGTTTGTTATGTTTGTGAGAGGGCCACCACTTTTGCCTATAGACTCATCAATACCTAGGCAGAAATGTCGAAAGCACCATTGATAATTTGTATGTAGGAAGTTGTGCTTATTAAAGTGAGTACATCGGCAGGAATAACAGGGTCTAATAATATTGACTGAGAATTATATTAGCTAAGTAACAACTTCGTTACCACGAGGCACTTTTGGCTGACATTGTAACAATTGTTGGCGAAATTCGTATTGAATAGTCTAGCTATCTCATATTCATGAGTTACCTACTTGTTTTCATTATTAAGTGATTTGGGAATACTACTTCTATTAGGTTGTATCTCTTGAAGCAACATTGATTATATCTTGAGCAAAGCTAAATGTATTTTCTTTACATTCATCACTTTCATTGTCACCAACTATGACACGAAGATGAAGGAAAAGGTTCTGAGGTACCATTTTTTCAATATGAGCAATGTCAATGCTATTATACATACTATGTGATTCTACATTCTACAATTCACTTATAATCTTGGTACCCACGTGGTACACTGATTTCATAGACTGAGTGTCAATGTCCGATTCCTTGAATGCCTTCTGCAGCTTGTTTTATGTTCCCATTGTCGCTAATATTTTACTGTAGGGGTCCTTTGATACAGTTAGAACAATGAGAAGGGAATCAGCTCTATTTTGCTGTGCAATGAACTCGGCCTTCATATCAAAATGTTTCTTTACCTTATAGCAAAACCGCCACATTGTGTTATTGGCATCCTTGAGGTCCCTTTCCGCTTACCTTGTAGCCAGTAACTCACAGAGAGTGTTTAAAGTGAAAACATTTCCCTTATTCAACCAGACCTGGAGCTCACCCATAACAGCTTCATGGGTGAAGAAAATGACTCCGAGGAACGTTCGAAAGCAGTAACAGATTTTAAGAATTTTGCGTTGCAGAGTGTATGATAACACACTTCAGCCGCAATAAGACAGGAAACCCCTGCTAGTCGACAACCCAGGAAGTAATCACTGTATTTTTGTTTGAGGATCTTATTCGAAGTTGATGTTATCATTACACTCTTTATATCGTCGCTGCTACCAATATCTGCTTTGACAGAAAATGAACAGTTTATAATCCGCTGATTTGATAACATTCCTGGATAGTCTGCGTACGGTTTGCTGCTCTTGTTCGTAGGTTGAACTTGCGGGCAAATATTTTTTGTACCGTTTCTTTACACGTTCCAAGTGTGACTTACTAGCAAATGACAAATAACACGATTTGTGCCAAATCAGTTGTTTAGACGGATCATCTAATACATGTGTATTACTGTTCAGCATGTCAATAGTATCAATGTACGCGTCACCATGACATTTTCTCCACATTGGTGAAGCATCTTTCACTGATATCAGTACTGCTGAAGACGCATCTCTTTTTTCTTCATTCGTTTACTTCTGACTAATTAGGAACAACTCAATTTCCAGTCCTCGCCACCGAACATTGAATGCATCCACCATGTCTTCAAATGAGACAAAGTACACAAAACATTATAAAATAAGTATCAATACATGACCTGATCCAGCACTGAAACTAGCTATCCATGATTGCAAGTTGTATGTGTACTGGTATCAGCTACTTTTGAGATAGCCCCTTGTTACTTATAAATGATACTGTATAAAAAGTGATAATTTCACTACTCAAAACATTTTCATTCGGAACAACAATCGGCAAGTTGCAAAGGGGGAAGGGCATAGCTTAGGATAAGGGCATGCAATTTGTGAACATAGTACTTTTGCTGGGACTGATATAGACCTGAAAAGTTATTTCTAAATACAAACTCCTCTTATGTGGCCAACACAATGTAAAATAAATGTATTCTAAAAGAATACCTTTATTATGTAATTTATTTTCCCTTTCAGGGGTCTTTGCTAGAACATGTTTGGCCAATCTATGAACATGTTTAGTTATCTTATCACTACAGTATGGTAATTTAAAAAAGGGATGTTTCACACAAAAGTAGTTAATACACGCCTATTAGGAAAAATCAGATACTAATATTATAATTTGAAAACTAAAGGAAGCGTTTGAGGTGTGATTTTGTCATCTTTGCGTATGAAGCCAAGACCTGAAATGAGTTGCTGTGTCATTTATTATTATTCCGGATGATGAACGATCAGCAATATCGTTGATAAGAATGTGGTCTAGGAAGGTAGCTGATGCAAATATCGATATCAGCAATAGGAAATGTTTTAGCCTATATATAACTCCTAAAAACGAGGGTTTTCCACCTTTTGTTGTCAGTTACATGAGGGATTAAGACAAACACATGATTTTGCCTTTTACAAGTTATACTCTGGTAAATAAGGCAACACCACCCCCGAATCCGTCGATGGAATAACCATATCGAGTAATATAGTATGGTACGTAGGGAAACGAATAAGTAGGACAGAATCACAACAAACATTTTACTGATATATATATATATATATATATATATATATATATATATATATATATATATATATAGACATGAAAGTATTGGATAGCATATGACATAGTAAATCATGTAATTATTCTCAGGATAATGAGAGTCCCTGAAAGTTCAGATTCAAATATTATACCATTTGTTTATTTTCAGATAAAGTGCTAACTTTTAGGTGCTTTCACACGATTTCTGGCTCATAATATTCGCCCATATCAGGCTTTTTGGTAAAGTGTACTAATCTTCAGACACTCAATGGAAAATCATAGAGTCTAACTACATTGAACCTTTTGCCATTCGTGAGGTCCTCCAATAAAACAGTGTTATCTCCAGATATCAATAAGATGTTGGACTCCAACATGTTTTAACTGCTTTCCAATGAAACTCCTGAAAACAGGGAGTTTATAGATTACAATGGTACATATTGTAATTTACTACCAGGTCAGATTAAAATATAAGTATTAAAGCTGCAATGCTATCATTTCACACATGATTATAGCTACTTGAATAAGTATTTACTTTCACAACGTTTCACTATGAATATCACACTTTACACAGTTTTGTCGACACATAATGTAATGGAATCATAGCTTCTTACACGTTTAGTATATGAACCATGGAGACGGCAATGTCAATTCGCTGTTGCTCCAAAGACTAAAGAAATGCAAAACAACATTTCCATATACTTACATAGACATATTCACATAATTAACAAGCGAATATTTTTATATTACTCATAAAGTAACCAAATTACGTTTAAGAACAGTGTATACAAATTAAATATGATAAGCACACATTATAGGCAGTTGATATTGCAATGACTTTTATTATATGTGAGAAATTAATAGCGATATGTATTGACCAATTAGAACATATCACTCTGATAATACTTTGTACGAAATTACGTTGGTAAAACAGACAGAAATACATATTTTCTACAAGTATTATTAATTTACTACAAAATAAAACAAGTGACTAAAATGTAGGTTTTAGTTCCTGTACTAGGGGGTTTTAACTGAATTTCGCAGTAACATGGTATTATTTCATATGATGAGCAGCAAATATATCGCTATTAACATTTTGCACCTTCATCTATAGTCAGCTACACAGTCAGCCAATTACATTTTCAAAATAATTGAGATATATATATATATATATATATATATATATAGGAAAGCACATATAAGAACATGTATATAAGGATATATCACGTACATACGCGCGCGTGCACTTACATACAGACGCGCACACAAGGACATAAGTGTTATTTTCTACGACAATTTACTCATTTTTTAATATAAATCTAAATGGTAATCTAATACTCCAGTTGCAAATAACATACAATTTTATTTGAACTTTCATTTATTTAAACTGAATTATATTTTTATCCTGCATTTACCAATGTCCAAAAATGTTGAATAAAGTGAACGCCAAGAGATATGTGTGTAAGTAAATTGCATTTATGTTTTAATTATGATGAAACGAAATAATCTAGGTTTAAAAAATAAAACTATTCAATCAGTAGCGTAATGTCAATGCTTATAGGAAAGTATTGTTTGGAACGTTCTGTCATATTCCTCCCTAGAGTCTCCTTTTTACATTAGTCATTTGATTACACTAGTTTCGGTTGTCCTGTTTATGAATAATTTAAAGCGATATAGGAAGTGCATGACGTAGAATTATAAGAACAAAAGGTAAAAAGATAATCATTATAACTACTTCAGTAAAAGTAGATCATAAGTAGTTAATAAGATTATAATATTAGCATCATAACTACTTTGGTCAAAGTAGAAAGACGCTAACTTAAGTTTTAATACTTTTGTCATAATTTTATCGAGATGTTTGCAAGGCAACAGCATGATCAGTGATGCATTGATGCTGGGTTTATTTGTTGTTCGCGATAGCGATTGTCTTTAGAAAATTGAACTAAGCAATTGCTAAGTGATAATATGAAAAATAATTCCGTTTAGTTTAAATACTATTTATTGATTGCCAAAAAATACAATGCATATATAAATGGGTTTTAAAAATTTACGCAATAAAATAAAATATGTGTGGTGACTCGTGGAACGGGTGGTGATTACATATATTTGCTTAATCAAAATACATTTAGTAGACCTGAAAGCCGTGAAACGCTAATATATTTATCAAGATAACATTTGAAAACTCCCCGTATCTATATTATACTGATTTTCTGCATCCTGCAGCATGATATATAATCGAAATATGTATCTATATGTTTGCCATACATATTGTATCTGCTACAGCTGTTTACTCGACGGTGAGAAACAGTCGAATCCTCTGATTGGCATGTAATGCACACTAACAGAGATAGTGTAATTCTTCACCCAAATTGGCATGTTAGGTTACCCACAACGTGAAGAGTAATTCATAAATGTTAACGGATTCTATATCAACCTATTCTCATTCTGGGAATTTGTAAATTAACAGAACATGACCAATAGTAGAAAGGTTGCGAATCTGTTGCACAACTGACTTCTGGGTCGAGTCTGTTCAAGTTGCTTGCGATATATGGCAGAAATAATATAGATAATTAAATTATGTTTGTAGGTCTGTACAGTATAATTTTGTGACAACTTTCGTTATATTGTAAAATAGGTGCAAACGATGATTTTGTCTCCCAGGCTGGAAGCATAGTCACATCATTACTTAGTATATTGTAATCATACCAGTCTTTCTAAAGGTGTCTGATTTCCACCTGTCCATAATGGTTCCTATCTCTGACATGTATACTCCTTTTAGAGATATTCGAGCCTGTGTATATTCAAACAGAGATAATATATTCAAAATATACTTTGCCTTTTTCGATTGAATATAGATGGTTATAACATTACAGATATATTATCTATGAGTAATTAGGTTACAGTGATATAGTAAAATTGTTGAATGTATACCTATTGTCATCCCGACGTGTCATTTGCAGTATTAAATATCTGCCTGTAGTAGATCAAGTGGATAGACGCTTTAATTTATATCCCACCACACCTAACTGCATATAGTTAGGGACGCTACATTAGGCATGGATGAACGTTCACTTAATAGTGAACGGAAAGTTATGAGGATTAGCTATTAGGTTAGAGTAAATCATAGTATTTACTTAGGTTTCAGACGATATTTCGTTCTATTCAAGTAATGATCCATTATACCCTATTGATACTTTGTTTTTATTTTTGTTGAATCACTTCACTGATTCCATACGGAGTTGGTGTATATTGTCTCACATGGTCAGCAAACTGTACTGTTGTTTAACACGCCCAAGGCCTATGAAAGGCCAAGGTTTCACTCAGGTTAGAGAATAACTTGCGACGCCAGACCATTCGTAAATATATGTATTCTTTGCATGTAGAAGATGCCATTGAACCACATGCACGTGTTGTTTACTGCCAGCTGTTGTGTGAAATGGTATGTTTTATGTGCCTCCGCTTTTGTACATAGTTTGCATGTAGCTGCTTTCCTGTAGGCGTGACATATTTGTCGCGTACGAAAAACGAATTAGCCAGGTATCTTTGGCTAATGAGTAGCCCATACACATATATAGAACATTTTATTTTGATATTGATGTATGTATAGTTTTATTTATAATTAGATATATGAAAGTAGAGGTACGAAAGAAGGTTAAAATATGATGGTGTTCTGTATCTTATCTATATGTATCCTAAAACAATCACACGCACGCACACACACACACCCATACATACATACACACATATATATATACGCACACACAAATATATAGCACGATGTATACTGCTAGAATCATTTGCTATTCCGGCAGGCATATCCAGGGTTAATAAGCTGCGGGCAGAGTGTTCCCCCATTACGTTATCCTGATATAGGAAACTTGCTGAATGAATAGTTGTTATAATCCTGAGCTGTCATTCGCAGTATGAGAGACCTGTCTGAAATCCGTTATTCTCGATTATAGATCAAATAGACCAAATGGTGGGGCACGTTAATTTAGATCCCAACACAGGTAAATGCATATACATTGCGACGCTAAATTGGAGCTTGGATGATAAGCTGTTAGGTTTGAGAAAACCATAGTAATTACTCAGGTTTGAGACACTATTTCGTTCTAGTCCTATAATAATCCATTGTGCAGTATGCTATATTGGCAATTTAGTTTAGTTTCAATTGCTCCAATCAAACCAGTTGGTCTGATTACAGTAACATCACTTCGTTCTAGATAAATAATAAAAAGGATAACACTTTCTAGATTTTGGTTTCAAATAAAACACTAGCTAGGTAATTATGGTATAACTATTGCTGGGAAGATAAATACTTTAGATACATGTACTTGAAAAGAGTTGTTTACAAACGAAACTAGTCGATAAATATTATATTGCAGTTCAATTCATTTATTAGCAACGTATACAAGAAATGTAATTACAAAGATTATAAACAAAATGAATTTGAAGCTAATCATTATTCAGTTATCAAAAGAATATAAATAAAACATTTGGTATTTCTGGTGCATATTCTATAGAATGCTTCATTTAAGTATTCAAAAAGCTTAGCTAATTAAAACGTAATTCCCTACTTTCTGAATGCCAGTATTACACCAAAGTTCGTTTACGTACTCCTTTCCTGACGAGTATATTACTCTTGTTTTTAAATATCTTACGTCTAAATTACGAACCATTTGCATAGCGAGAAATGTTATTCTTGTAGTATGTGACTAATTTATCGAGCATCTACGTATAAACTTCATAGTATTTGAAGGGGCAATGATAAAAGATGGGAATTCACAGTGCCTTTCCTAGTACGTAAAACAGAGTTATAACCAAGAAATAAATGCTTAAATTTCACTTGGTATTGATAATTAAATTATCTTATAGCTTATATTTTAGTAACTAACAGAAACCAAGTCAACAATTAAATAAATTCATATGTTTTATCATTTGGGTCCAGAAAAAGAAGTAAAGAACAATACATAATTGTCACTTGATATTAAAGTGATGAATCAGGATGTATGTTTCACCGATACTTTAGCTCATAACTATTTTTAGCAGTCTGTCATTATCTTTCTATGACACTCTCCAATCTGATTAATATTGATCTTACTTAAAGCTATTGCATTTTGTCTTGTTTATTAATAATTTTAAGCATTGATATGCAATTCAGTTAGGTATCTCTTATATTGATCTACTAATATATAATTACCTGAATTATTCCTATTCACGTCTATATTTAATCTACTCAAGTTGATGGTTCACTAAATATATAACGACTGACCAGTGATATTCGTTCATTCCTTTTTAAAGTGGTATAACATACAGATACGTGTCTGATTATTTTGTAGTATGTATTTATGTAACAAGGTTAATCACTACTATAATTAATTACGTATAAAAGGGTTCACCATTTGTATTATCTTATAAATTAATGCCACTAATCCCCACATATACAAATTTGCTTATAGCTCCTTAATTCGTTCACATGGTGACAAAGCACATCATGACATAACGATTAAACGCCTCGCATCATATGATGTTTGAAAAAGGTTGAAAGTACACCTAACCTCAATTATAATAATACACCGTTACTCTCGATAACATTAGCGTAAGCAGTAAAACGCAGTTATTCATAATATTTAATATATTCAACGTAGCCAAAGATCAACCGATTCATATGAAAAACATTGCACTGAACAAATCCATACAACACAATGATGTAGGCATTACATTGAGCAAGGCTCTGTAATGGCATAACCATGAATATATAAACATATGCATTTAAAGTATTGACATGCTAAACAGTAATATACATGTTTTGGATGATCCGTCTAAAAATTGACTGCACAAATCCTGTTATTCGTCATTCGCAAGTAAGTCACACTTGGAACGTCTAAAGAAACGGTACGATATAAACTTGCCCGCGAGCTCAACCTACGAACAAGAGCAGCAAGCCGTACCCAGACTGTCCACCAGCTGATTATAAACTATGGATTTGTTGTCAAGCGGATACTGGTAGCAGCTGCGATTGAAGGATTGTAATGACAAAATCAACTTCGAGTAAGATCCTCAAACAAAAAGACAGTGATTACTTTCTGAGTTGTCGACTAGCAGGGGTTTCCTGTGACAAATTATCGAGGTCGTGTTAAAATGCATAAAGTCATAATATTCACCCGTATTAGTAGGTATGAACCCAGACAATCTCAACTGGTCTATATCACCTGGAAACATCCAGATTCGTGGATGATTAGGATGATGATGATTGGTGTATTATGTCCACTTCTGTACAGATAGTAGATTAAATGGGCCGAGCGACCTCCAAAGGTCATGAAGTGAAATCAAAGATGAAACAACCTTCAGATATGCCCCCGGCGATATTCAAATATGGGTGGTAGTGATCAAGGTGGAGATCATGCACCTGATATGTCTTAACGGTCATAAGAAAACTTTATATTTTTTTTTCTTAGAAATAAAGTTACAGTAATTTTAAATCTTTTTGCTAGCATCTCACATCGCCGAAACATAAATCGAGATTATTCGGAAAACTTCGGAATGTGACGTCCTCTTTTCCAAACAAAGACCCAAACACTCTATTAGGCATTGTTTAATTTCTTTTACGTATTCCATAATGTCTTTATAAACATATACAATGGTGTATTGTATCGCATACAATTGTGCAAAGAAACATCCATCAAATACCAATGCTGACATCCGACGTGTAAGTGCCGTCATAACCCAGCCCAAAACAATAACAATATCCTGAAAATTACGAAACATATAGTTAAAAAGACGCACCAAGGGAGGCACATCCCTAAATAAAATAGTGTAGGCCACATATGAGAAAGCCCCATCCAATATCACTTTATTTTAAATGAAGTTATGCGATAGGAGGAGATAAATACTCGGATTCAGGCTCCGTGTGTTGACTTATCAACTAAACTTATAGTTATACCAACACAAGGAAATACTCTCCAATCAAACTCTTGTTGTGGACCAGGGCCTGATGTCAGCGGCACAAGTGGCTGCTCTGGGTCCATGTATGCAGTTGTTGTAGCCAATTCCCCACAATTAACACTGGCTGTGACTTATTTCGCTAGTGATTTAGAGGTTGTAGGGTTTGATATCTCTAAGAATGTCAAAACGTTCGTCACAATCTGGCACTTTGTCTATCAACTGGTCAGAAAACATGTAAACAAGTTGTGGCACTAAGTGATGTTCGTCAAAGTTGACGTCACACAATATTTCCTAGCGAATGTAGTGATAGCTGGGGGTTAGAATTGTTTCGATTGTGATAGTTCATCTGATAGGGAATAAAATAAACATTTGTTGCATTATATATATTTTGAAATGTGAAAAAAATGTTTTACTCTCACCTTTAAAGTCATGCCATGTGTTTTGTATGTTGTTCATAAAGAACGCGATAAATATCTCGATTAGGTCACTGAGGGAGCTATCTTTGGAAAATATAGTATACCCCTGTCACAAAGAAATTGATTGATAACTTTGTAACGGCTATGTTGGTTCTGAAGCCAAGTAGTGATTTTTTCCAAATAGTATACTACGCTGATGTGGTTTTAGTGAATTTAGTCACCACAGTACACAAATCTCTATATATCTATTCAACTGTTGTATAACAGCGAGGAGACATTTTTCTTATCATCGTTCTATCTACTCAAACACCTTAGCCTCATGTAACTCATCAGTGTACCATTGCAAATCAACTCATTGGTAGATTATTATAATATGAAGAGGTATACGTTTTTGAATAAGCAATGAGAGTCCTAACCGTCATGACCACTTTATCTACATCCTCATGCAATGTTTGTAACACTGAAGAAGCTACAATAACCTGCTTTACAGCATCTACATATATAACATTTGGATGACAGTATGTCTGACTAAGATCGTTTTGAAGTAATCACGTTTACGGGTTCCCAAGTTTGCCAAAGAATCACGCATAAATTATGGTGACGTCGGGCTGGAGTATTATGTTGATCACAAAGTACCCATTTAATTGAAATCTCCACGAATAAATGTTAGAAGTTTTACATAAACATGATTTAATAATGACAATGATCTTTCAGATTTTGACCAGTGAATTTGAATATCCGATGTCCTTGTCCAGAATATGTAATTTGTTTTTGCAATTTACTTTTTAAAAATCTTAATATCTGATTCGCTTGTTTGCGTCAGATATACCTGTAACGTTGTTGTTTTTACCATTTAAAAGATTGACAACTGAAAGATGATGGTATTTAAAAGATATTTACATTGGTTAGGCATTTCTTCTTTCAGCAAATATAGTAGTGCATATTACGCTGTAGCGTCATTTATAGTTTTTGTTTTAGCAATATTGCCGGCTTCACGTAGTATATGTGAGAATCACTTGACCAACATGGACAGATGATCATTTATGTTTGTGCTCTGCTATTTGTGAAAAAATGAATATGATATGCTCAATTGAATTATATCAGAACTCACAGATGAATTCATGGATACCGTTTGAAGTGACTAGTACCATATTGTAAACAAAACATATTTGTGGACCTGAAGAATGAACGATGTGGAAAGGGTTAAACGATTTGGTGTGAATATCGAAGTTTTGTTAATCATAACATCCCTATTATCATCCATGCCAACAAATATAACTTTCGCCTGAAACCTATTTTGAATATGCTACAGTCCATAGCTTAGAGAGTGTGCATAGAAAAACCTAAAGTGCACAAATATCAACCTGTCTGAAGATCTACTAGAGGATTATAAAGGAAAAAGAAGGATCCTAACGCATGTGATGTTAGACGTTAAAAACAAAAATAAACAAGCTTCTTTCAAGGTGTTTATGTTGTATTTGACCGTCGAAGAAAATACCATAAGACGTGTTATGCAGCTGTTGAGATGTTCTATAATAAATGCTTGGAGAAGGTATGTTTTTAGATCCTCTCATTTTAAGAATACTTAATCTTTATTTAGGTGTTTGGTCAAGTTATCTTGCATTTAAATGACTGTTACAGGGACAGCACACACTTAAATCAGTATAGATATTCTTGACTCAGGAATAGAAACACTGCATCACATCTCGAGCGATGGTGTTGGACACGGGTCGAATGTTTGGTGTGTTTTATTCTACAACGTTTAGTGCATCTACAATTTGCCTTAGTATTATAAAGAAGAAACAAATCATATATGCAGTTACGTCCAGTCTGTACTGCCATAACGGAATCCGTTATCTCATATGTAAATTGTCTAATAGTGACGAGTAGGTCGTTATATTAATTGGATTTATAAATTAGTGAGTCATTTGAATTTCCAACAAATATCACAAGATATATTGTTTTATCTATGGGTAGACACTTTATGTTTCCGGGTCCGCGCATTCTAAGAATAGTTGATCTAGAGCTGAATGTATTCCGTTCATTTCTTGCGTCTTTGGAGATACGCCGTTTGGGATTTGCCCTGCTTATCCATAATTCAAATGACTGTTGCATGCAAGGTTCGCTCTTCAAACTTTTTAAGTACTTCTAATTCGAGGATATAAATACTACATCGCATCTCGAACTTTCACTTTGAACAGAACTGGCGTAGATGGTTTGATTGATTAAAACAATGTTTGTCACATAGAATATTCACCTAGGTGGCATGTGGGAATATAATTATCTTTTCCAGGTCCAGTTATACATAAGAATGTTCGTAACGTGAAATGTATCAGTAAAACCTCAATAGCAATACGCGCGTGTTGTGTGTGTTTGTGCATGCGCACGAGCGCGCCCGTGTGTGAGTGGGGGGGGGGGGTGAGTCTGGCTAAGTATATACGTAATTATTATAGGTTCTTACTGTTCTTTAAGCAAAGAGGCACGTAAATATATATGTCATTGATCCAAATGTTAAGTTCACGTTGATCCATTTATAAGATTTTATTTTCCTCAAAAATAATTTGTTAACCGAGAGATCACTTTTTAAATTATATACAAAAATTAAAAGAGTACAACTATATTGTTAAAGTTAATTACATTTTTCATAAGTCTAAGACACTGTATCAGATGTATGCATTAACCAGGGACATCCTTACTACACGGGTTTATGATTGCTAACGCTATTATCACAGCAATTACACACATGGCAGGAGCTGTAATACAAGCCAGTTCACTACTAAAAATGTAATATAATAGTGTCTATCCCAGATAGTTGTCATCAGGTACTTTGTATTGTTCGTTATCTATCCAGATTTGTGATCCATCCTCTACTAGAGGACCAACTAGAAAAGAATGAAATGTATAATGAATAAGATTATACTGCCACGATTCCATCTGACTTGTATACACCCAGCAACATACATACACTCACTCACACACACATACCATCAAACAAACAAACATTCAAATAATGAACAAACACACACAATACATTCAAACAAGACAACACGAATATGTTACACAGGTCGTTATATAGATATATGCACAGACCATACCAGCATATTCTCCAACAGTTATATAACCATTTCCACAGGCAAGTCCAACTTCAACTTTAAATGTCCTAGTATCATTCATTTGGACATCAACCACAAGTAAACCACAATTTGTTCTGTTAATCTCCCAAATCTTGGTGGCGAACTGGATGAGTGGGTTGATGTAAATAGTACCACGAGTGGTATTGCACATTAGTTCGAGTAAGTTCTAAAAACAAACAGTTCAGATTATGGATTTAACAGGGCCATAGTTCCACACGAATGCTTGCCTTCCATTAGATGCACATTTCTATTTTTGTATTAATGAATGTATGCCCTAGCATAAGTATAGTTGAAGCATATTAAAATAATTTAAATGATCCACAATATGAGTATTAAATAATGAAATTCATCCTGGAAGCGCCTTTTCAGGGTAACCCTATGTTTTTGTGTGTTTACTATATATATTCTGGAATAATAAGAAACATATTAGATTTTACTTTTCACGATTTGAAGAATGCAGAACAACGCAAACATATATACAGATCGCATTAGAGACGATCCATCCTCGTTATAGGTAGACTGTGTGTTTGTGTGTGTTTGTATGTATGTGTGAGTCTGCGTGAGTGTGTGTTTGTGTGGGATATATATATATATATATATATATATATATATATATATATTAAGAGAGAGAGAGAGAGAGAGAGAGAGAGTTATTCGTGCACGTGCGTACACCTATCTAAATGCATGAATATGCGTATGTATATACATATGCATAAACACATGCGTACCTACGAGCACACACACACACACACACACACACATTCATGAACAAATAACAGTGAACCAGAATCACGCACCTATGTTTGGTATCTTTAATTTTTTGTAATGGATTAAAATAGCTTGTTACACATACAACTGATATACTATTATTATCTTTATTTATAACGGTTTTTTCTTGTTTGTGGAACTCCTTCCTAGTAGAGAGGACTTACACTTTATATACTTTTAATGTCTAATTGTGTATGTGTTGTGACCTTGTTCACCACAATAAATCCAGTTTGATTAATGCTAGTTTAGTTCCTATGTATGTATCTTTCGGCCTATAATCACGAACAGTCGATATGAAGTATACATGCGATAATGCGAACGATAAGTAGGAAATATAATATCAATGCGTAACACATTTTTCATGTATAATCGTATACTTAATATGAACAATATGGAAACTACTCTTTCTACATCTTGATGCAAAATGAGATGTTTGCCCGAGTAATAATATTTTAATATGTTCGGCATTACCTATCATGATCTAACTAATAGTATATATAAATGAAACCCATCTGGGTTAGTTCAACACATATATGTCGTGGCACCAGTTCAGAACATCAATATATCGAAAATGCATATAAACCTGAACTGATGAATTCCTACCAGTACAGTTCCACAAATAAACAGACAAACACACCCCCACACACGCACGCACACACTCTCACATCAGTAAATATATATGTATATTTCAATTGCGTTCAGCATACCGGATGATATTGGATATACCAATCCTAGTAATTCTACTCATTCTAAAAGTGTTTTACTTACCAATAGTAGGAATATATTAGTGCTAAAATGTATATATTGTTAACTGGCAACTGCGATTTGTAAATATTCATGATTTCTATCCAACATTTATAACTTACCACTACATATTATTAATTTCAGCCTGCTCTGTCACTGGTAATATTGATCAAATTATGATAAAATCTGGATTTAAAAATAAAACTAAAAAGGCCATCGTTCTCAAAAGGCCAATAGGTAACCAAACAAGCTTAATATTGCTACCTTAATTCAATACCTATTTGGCATCAGACATTTAATGTTTGAATGTGTTTTATCAGCTTTAAATAATTTATTTCTCAAAGCTTATTAGGGGCCAGTTCTATGAAAATATCAAAACATCCGGCAAAAAACACGATTTCTGGACCATATTTACATATATTCAGAATATAATTACTTTAATTTACCTATGATACAATCTAAGACATATTTAATATATTTGTTTCAAATGCATTGCTGATAAGCTCTTCGATTATAATAATAAGTTGAATTAATTAATATCACATGTCAAAAAAACAACGATCAGGTGCATCTAAAACGTCTGCCAGTAAGCTAACAAACACCAATTAACCCAGGGTTTCAGACAAACTGACAAACGGTTTAAATTTATAACGTTTCAGAAATGAATTTATTCTGTTTTGAAAACCAATTGAGTTAACTCCAGTTATTTTGAAACATAATTAATATACTTAAGTCTCTCCTAGTTAATGTGAAACACACGGCGTAATGGAATGCTTTGACCAATATGTTGTACTTAAGACATTAATTACAGTGCAGCTTGATTAGTGTTGCTGAAACAACTTTTACTGATTTTCAAAACTTAGAAAACCTTCCGAAACAGGAACTTTTGACGGGGAAGATAATACAATGCAGTACACTGGTATTAATTTTATCAAGAGGTAAATGTATTATTATAAAACGTCTTATTTTGTACAAGTTTATATAAAATAATATATAATATAAATATGCTCGTGTGTTTATTTGTTTATTTGTTCGTTTGTGGGTGGGTGTTTGTTTGTGGAAATGGATATGAACTAGTTGACCTTTTCAGTAAAATGCACTTATAAACAAAAATTCGGAGACACCAAAATGATCAGGAATATTTCCGACTGAGAATATAAATTATTATTTCATATCAAGATGACAATTTTATATAGTATCTCTAGTTTATCATATAAGCTGTAGAGTTTAGATGTCGACTGGATAGTCAAGGAAATTATGCGACACAAACCCTTTTAACTGATAAATAAATACCTGGCCCTTATCGGTTAAAATATGGTACCAAAGAATTATGTACACGACAGTTCCTTAAAATATGATAGCTAAACTCTTTTCCGTGTGCTGTTTTGAACTTTATATTATACGTAGCATATCTGTTAAAATAATTCATCTGTTGCTTTGATTCTTAGAAATAATTCCATATATATTGTGTATTACTTATATCCACCTAAACAACCTATGCATTCAGACCTATCGACTATGTACTGATATCAGTAGTATAGTTGTTAAATTGTTTAATGCTTTTCATATGAAGATATATTAATCAGCACGCCAACATATATCATAAATTAAATGCGTTATATATGTAAATTCTTCTATGTGCCTTTCAAATGTTTATTAATATGAAGTAAACAAAACCTTTTTACTAGACTATATTGTACCACATTTGATTCTATTGAGATATAGTTTATATCCACCAAACATCTTTCTTTTAACAATATTGTACTCTGTTAATGTATGTCTGACTTAAAATTCAAGTATAGACTCTCGCATACATACACGTGTAACAGGTATTTATGAATACATAGTCTTCGGTTAGTGAAAGTATAAACAGCGATTAACTTGTACATTTTTCACAACATGCAGCGTCGCACACGAGCAAGCACCTAGGTAACAAAACAACAACATAAGGTATTGGATGGCGTTTACTTGTTTGCACTGCCTTTCATATTCGATATTTTTGGTAATTATTATCTCAAAATTCAAGTAAGTGTAAATACCAATAACACCACTTCTATATGACATAACTATAATATAATAATTAGAGAAACCTGTAATGGCTGTAATGATCACAGAATTGCAATGTATCGAGTTCAGATTCTATAAAAGTCTAATTTGTATATAAATCATAATATAATCTAGATCATTAAAATGTAGTTTGCCACTTTTCAACTTCTGAATTACATTAAAATATCTTACGTATCCTTTTTCTGACGAGTATCCTTAAGTATCTTACGGCTAAGTTATATATTATTTGCATAGCGATCAATATTACTCTTGTGATACATGAATAATATGGCAAGTATCAGTGAGTCAACATCCTTGTAGGGCAATAATAAGATAAGGGACTTCCCGGCTGCTTTCCAACAGTGATGGATCATTTAAATGGAATAACAACAAGAAATAAACAATTATGTTGCATCTAAGATTCATTATAAATTAGCTTATAGCTTATTAAACGACTACTATTAAAACTATTTTTCTTAATTGCTATTAAAATACTGACATCTGCTCTGAAGCAGAACGTATTAGCGCGTCATAGCTTCCATACTGTTTGAACTATGTTATCATTTTCAAACCGGACCTGAGTTCTGCTATTCTAACAATTGTAGTTCTTAAATGTTATTTATGACAAGCAGATTAGAGCTAATCTTGAATGTCATAGTACAAACTGGACATAACTGGACCTAGAAAAGATAATTATATTCCCACATACAACCAAAGTGAATTTCATATGCAACTAAAGTTGTTATATAAAACACAACAACCGCGTGTTAGCGTGTGTTTGCGTTTATGTATATGTGTGCATGTCTGTGTGTGTATCAAAATGTAAATAAAAAATACTTTATCAGTAAACGAAGTCAGATGAGCATCATCTAAATACAAGCAAATTCACACAGATCATGGTTGTGTTTAGAACACTACAACAAAGAATTGATAGATTGCTTTCATTATTGAAATTAAAGCCGAAACGAGAAAAGTAAACTTTTAATATGTGGTATAATTGAATAATTGAATAATATAAATCCGAATAAATTCAGATCAATACTCGTAAAAACGACACAATACGTCTCATTCGAACATGAACGACCGGATTCAACTTATTCAAGTATTTATCAGGTTGGATCAAATGCTTCCATTAAGTGAAAATAAGAAGAAAACATGGTGTTGATGTGTAGCATTTCCGAAATAGCATATGAAATCGATACTCATATTAAAATAAACATTAGATTTACTATTTATTTATGCTGTATAGGATAAATCGATAATTAAAGATTTACGCAACTCACAGGACTATTTCAAGAAATACACATGCCATGTGTTTACATTTGGATACATTACGATAAGACGATACTTGAACGTTCATCTGGATAAAGATTAAAAACATGTGATAAGTTATATTTATGACAAAGCCAAGTCATTCATGAAGCAGGTTAAAAGTCTATGATTTTGTTCGTATTCTGTAATTAAGCTAAACATAAGAATATTCGGCCTAGACAAGATGAAATACTTCTGTCAACAGTTCTATATAACACTGATGCTGGCTATTACATATAGTTACAGTTAATCTGGATAAAGCATTTGTATTCATGTGTGTCGGTGTATCTAAGTCTATCTCAATGTGTGTATATATTTATACATGCGTGTATAGCATATTCACGCACACATGTACAAACGCACAAACACATATATACACACACACACAGAAACAATGCAAAGAGACACATCCATGCCCACATACATCATACATAAACCCTATTAATTAATATATATATATATATATATATATATATATATATATATATATATATTCATATCAAAGCTGTGACAGTCACATGTATAAATGTTACTAGGTACTTCAGTGACACTAACCTCGCCGGTACCATAAAGACTGAGGAAGCAATGATAACAAATCTTACATGGATTCTCTCGAAATCGTTTGACCCTTATATAGTTGGGGCGAAGATATTGGTGTATCAAGGATATATTGATGATGAAAATATAATTATTACTTTAACTGGAGGAACTGTTCCCGTTTGTAACACACATGTAGATGACAGTTCATATATAACAAACAGTCTACTGTTGGCATTAACATTACAAACATACAAAAAAATAGTGCAAGTAGATAAAGCATAGAAATCGAGATGAAGCCATTTGGAGATTATGTAAAAGATGAGACTGCAGTACTTTCTATATATCGTAAGTTATTGATCTAATGATATTTTGTTTAAAATTAAATACAAATTTTTACTAGATAAACTTCATTTTGATAGACATATAACTAATCATTAAAGAATAATTCTTTTTAATTTAGAAACTCCTAAAGTTCTACCAATCACCGGCAATGTTGGTCAATCAGGATCGATCTATAACTTCACCTCTTATGCCAATTCACAATCATTACCTGTAGAATGTTGTATTCAGTCGACAATACAGTACACCTGGTCTGGAGCTTTCACTGGTACAGGTAGTACTGTTACTATAGGACCTTTACATAAGAAGGATAATGGCAAAAATATAGTTAGAATTAGTCTTATTGTTGGCGTAGTTCTTGCTATCGTCCTAGCTGTTGTCTTTGTCGCAATAGTAATTATTTTATGGAAGAAAAGAACATTTAGTGGAAGTACGTATATGTAAGCATTGTTTTTAATGCAATTAGTAACTATTGCTACCTGTACAACAACTATCTCTGTCTCTGTTTACCTCATTTTTCAGAAGATGATAAAGAACAGAGGTAGGTCTGAGGAAACAAGTTTACTGATTATATTTACAGGGTGATGTATGTAAGCTATTCACGCAAGTATGTGTGTGTTTGTTTGTGCCTGTGACCATGCAAGTGAATCTACGGCGCATGAGCGTGCAAACAGCGCGTGTGTGTATATATGTGAGCGTTTGTTTATGTGTATTTGTACGTGTATGCGTCTGTGTATGCTTTTGTGTGCGCGTGTATATGAGTGAGTGAGTGAGTGAGTAGTAGTAAGAGTAGTTAGTATTTATTTCCAATTTCAATATCAAATAACTTATACATAATGCAATTTTACAAGTATATTACATATATAGAAATCGGGGGAAGCTGTCTCCCCATTGGCCCCGAACAATCATAGCTAATAATAGTCAGCTCGATAAAACGCCGTTTGTGTATTTGCAAGTCTGGTCATGTGTGTATTGGAAGTATGTGGAAGTGAGTGAGTGAGTGAGTGAGTGAGTGAGTGAGTGAGTGAGTGAGTGAGTGAGTGAGTGAGTGGTGAGTGAGTGAGTGAGTGAGTGATGAGTGAGTGAGTGAGTGAGTGGTGAGTGAGTGGTGGTGAGTGAGTGGTGAGTGAGTGGTGGTGGTGGTGGTGGTGGTGGTGGTGGTGAGTGGTGGTGGTGGTGGTGGTGGTGGTGGTGGTGGTGGTGGTGGTGGTGGTGGTGGTGGTGGTGGTGGTGGTGGTGGTGGTGGTGGTGGTGGTGGTGGTGGTGGTGGTGGTGGTGGTGGTGGTGGTGGTGGTGGTGGTGGTGGTGGTGGTGGTGGTGGTGGTGGTGGTGGTGGTGGTGGTGGTGTGGTGGTGGTGGTGGTGAGTGGTGGTGTGAGGTAAGGAGGTGGTGGTGGTGGTGGTGGTGGTGGTGAGTGGTGGTGAGTATGAGTGGTAAGAGTGGAGGGTTAGGAGTGAGTGAGTGAGTGAGTGAGTGAGTGAGTATACGTGTATATAACATTTATATTTATATTTTAATTAGCGAACCAGGCGATTAATTATGAAACTATTCAAACAGCTGAAGATAGACACGTATTTTAACAACTATTTTCCAAACCTGTCAACTATGTAAATATCATTTGTATATACAGGCTTGAAAATAAATATGGAATATAATTTATTTTTATTTTTTATTTCTTACTTAGAATTTAGTTTTTTCCAGCTAACCTATCAGGATATGCGAATTTTATGTATTTAGCAATATAATTATCATATGAGGATTATAATGATGCATTAGAAAGACTATGGGTATTCTGGATCATCGTGAATATAATGAAATATGATTAGTATTGCCTAAATGCTAAATATACGATAGGCGGAGCCGTTAAGAAATGTAGTAAATAAAGCAGGAATTTGTCAGCAAATCGACTTCAAATGTTTTGATTATTTACAGTGTTCAATAAAGCACACGAATCACATTTTAATATTTGGTGTGACCACCACGGGCATCGTACAGAGCTTGTTCTCGTCGGGGCACGCTGTTGATTAGGGTTGTCAGGGTTTGAAGGGGCAGAGCTTACCGTACATCAATGACTACCTGTCGCAATTCCGTCAGATTAGTAGTTGGTTGACACTTGCATCCATGAAGCGTGTTACTTCGGACAAGTTCTCTATAGGATTCATATCCGAAAATACTTCTGACCATTTTATGTTTTCAATCACTTCAGTTTCCATGAAATTGACCACTATAAGAGCTCTGTGAGACCTGGCGTTGTCATCCGGGTACACAAAATTATGCCCAAATGTCAGACAAGCAAATGGCAATAACATTTCATCCAGGATATATAGGTACGGGTACTTAGCGAGGTTTCCATCGACGATGTGATGGTCACATATTCTACCATAGTGGAAACACCCCATATGGTAACTCCACTGCCCCCTGCTTGGACTCTAGGTACGATGTAATCTTCATCATAAGTCTCATGTTGCTGTCTGCGGCTCCGGATACGACCATCTATCCGGTAAAAGAGATATCTTGATTCATCTCTGAAGAGGACATACTGCCAATGATCTGGTCTACAGCGGAGATGATTTCTGTCCTAATCCATACGCGCCTATAGATGTTTTTGCAACAGTAAAGGTTTCGTCAGGGCTCTCCTGGCTAAGTAACCTGCACGGATCAATCGCAGATTCACTAGCATTCTGGATACAAGGGTATTAGTGAACCGTAACCACTCAGCACGATGGGTGTTCGGTGACTTGGTACGCCCATTTCGACATAAACGTAGCAGATAACAGTTTTTTTCTTTCTGTTGTCTTACGAGGACGTCCGAGTCTAGATGTGGATCAGGGTACGCCCGTCTTACGATTTCTCTTAAGCACCTTTGAGACCTCGACGATAAATTCCTTCATTAAAATGAATGACCATGATGTTAAGAAATTTGCCCAACATTTCAGCAAATTCGCCGGCACGCCCGAGTACAACTAGATATATCAATAGCTCTACCCCCTTATTTATTAGAACCTCAGATATCACGCCACTTTGACCATGGGTGCTTTATTAGTCAGCCACTCACTCAAAACATACCATGGGTTGAAAACGTATGCCAAAATATTCATCATGTATCAATGATTACGCAAATATCACTGAACAAGTGATAAACACTAACCGACTGAACCTAAAATGCTGTTCCACAAAATAATGCAACGGATAAAATATATTCCACATTTATTTTCATTTCTATATATTAAGCTGACATCGGTAATTTGTACAATATTCAAGGTTTCAATTCAAGATTCAATTCTTTATTTATCACTGAACGTTAATAATTTCAGTCGGTCCAGTAAATTTCGATATTTACACCTTGGTAATAAAGTCAGGAGAACAAAATAAGACAACTAAGCCCATCATTGGCAAGAAGCCAAGAGTTAATCAAACAAACTTAATAATTATATCATGATTTGATTTTTAATTGGCATCAAACACTTCAAGTTTGAATTTGTTTTAATTCATTATGAGCTTTATATATTTTATTTTCCAGAGCATAAAACTGGACCAGGACTATGAAAATATAGATATGCCAGGTAACAAACGCCATTAATCGATAATACTTTATATAAATGCAAAATATAAATTATTATTCTTTAGGACAATAAAGATTAAGATAGGTAAAATACGTTTTTATTTCTTAAAATGTATACCTGACAAGTTGATAACTTAAACTAATAGATTGAGTCAATTGAAACCACAGGTCAACAAATCAGCGATCAAGAACATCGAAAATGGATATCGGTAAGTTATAATAATCAACAATTGACAAACATATGAAATTTAAAATAGTTACGTGTCTAATGTGAATCCATTCTCTTTTGTATGTCACTGGTTCAACGCTAATCACAATTAATTCATTTAAGTCTCCCTTAATTAATTTGGAGAAAAAAAACATACAATTTATCATTTAAACTATTATCTTACAGTTCAGTCTGGCTGGAGTTGGTGGCACAACTTATGCTGATCTTAAAATAATAGGAAAACCTTCCGAAACAGGAGTGATTCATGGCGAAGAGAACAAAGTGACGTACACTGATATTAAGTTTATTAAGAGATAAATGCATTGTTTTGAAAATCCTTCTTTTGGAACAAGTTTGTATAAATTGTACTGATCTAGACGATCCCGTAGGTTTGCGTGTGTAAGGGTGTTTGTGTGTATGTGAGTAGGTGTCATTAAATTAAAATGATTTGATATTTTCAGTGAAATGCATTTTAATAAGAAATAATAACTCATTATGTTTGGAGTGAACCAAAATATAACTACATTCATTAGCATATACACATGTGTCTCACACACACACAAACACACACACACAAACAACACACACCCCACACACAACACACACAATATATATATATATATATATATATATATATATATATATATTAAAAAACTAGTTTAAGACAGACACAAAGTAAACATTTCACCATAGGCAGCTTCACACAAAACTAAAGACGATCTAAAGTAATCCACCATCAAGTAGTTTATTGGGTAGTTTACTTGTTTTTCCTTCCTTTAAGATTCGACATTTTCAGTAGTCATTATCTCAAAGTAAACTTCAAGTACACACAGATAACAGAAGCACTGCTTCTTTATGACATGAACATAAATAACTAGATGGTAATAACTAAAAAAATCTATAAATCGAAGCAGTAATCTTATGCCAGTGATATAATGACACACACGCGTACGCGAACGTAACCCGTATATGTACACATATATACTACAGAGAAACAAAATTGCACTTCAATTCATTTATTATCAACCTATATATCATTTGTAATCACTGAAGTTATAAACAAAATATCCTCTACATCACATGTTCTTTCACTTAGTTTGCACACAACTGATTCCCCAATTTACTTAATGAACCTTTTACAATCTACCCATCCACGACACACCGTAACCGCCACTCAAATTCTTCTAACATCCTTTCCAGAGAAAGCACAAGTCCACTTCCAGGTGCTTTCAACTTCACCATAGTTCTTCCCTGAAGCCATCACCTTTGTTTGCTGATGTTAAATTTCATTCCCAATGCCTCCATGCCCTTTTTCAACCTTCACCTTACCCCTTCCCTATACTTTCAGCCAGCAACACCAAATCATCGACCTTGTTACGAATATTGCATCAATTGTACCTTTCCCGAGCATAAATCCAAATTGCATTCCATCAATAGTCACGTTCTGTCTATAACTTCTCTCTATAGAACTTTCCAATACCGTCATTCCATGTTATAACAGAATCGCCCGAAACAACCCCACCCCAATGGATCAAACTTACTCTTACGTATTGTTACAAACACACTTTGTACCTTTTCATCGTCCATCATCATTTTAAACACTTCCAACTCTGTGATACTCTCTATTGAGCCTTCAACTATCCCACCTTCTACCATTCCATCCCATAAATTATCTATATACAGCATGTGCTCCATATACCCCTTCTATATATTCCTAGCAATCTTTGGCTTAACAACTGTGCTTCTACTCTGATGGCTCTAAGAGTTCACTCCAACTTCATTTTGACTTTTCTTTGCCAACTATTTTGCTATCCTGAACACAAATCTCTACCAGTCCTCGATATGAAACTTCCCTACAAATGTCTTCCTCTTGTACTGCTGTACTTGAGTAACTGTTTTCTTTGAATCCTTGTTTGTCCTCTCATATTCTACCAAAATGATCAAGCTGTATTTGGTATCGTTTCTAAAGTGAAAAATATGTATAACTTATAATTATTAATTAAAAACTTTTTGAATATATATTAATTAATTGTTTACTGCTGAAATTATGTAGTGGCATTATTAGCTCAATTTCTGCATATAGACATAAAACAAATATACATAATACATGTACATATAGAAACATATAGAAAAACAGATACATCTTCCCTTTGAAAACAGTAGGATAACTTTGTGAATAATAATCGGTTATATTTACAAACACGATATAACAGGAAGATGTATTCCTTGATTATCTGCCTTTTGCAAGAGATAAATATTACGGATAATCCTAATGATGACAATAGTTATTAGGACTCTGATCGCAATACCAATAAATATTAAACTAAGGTCTCAAATTTGGAATAAAACATATAAATGCTAAACGTAGATGCGTGCATTTTGCTCTTATAAATATTAAACGCAGATGCGTGCAATTGTGCTCTTTACATACCAATAACAACACGACATTAGATTTATATAAATATTTATATAATTAACTATATAAAACATTTATAATACCACAATTCCACAGTAACCCTTCTGCTAGGGTTCATTAATCATAATATGATCAATTGTGGATATATTTGTTGCATAGACGAAGCCTAAGACATGATGTTTCAGTGTTTATTATTATGATATTCCTCTTTAGGTACTCGCTTCATGGTTTAATGTTTTTTTCGTGAGATTGGCTGATTAGAGTTCCGCACCACATTTCAGGTTACAACCCAGCAATAATGCCATTAATCAAGCTACGTTAATGCCTAGTCGTGACGTTCTGCTGTTCTTTAAATTTCATAGGATAAACCATCAGTGCTTGGACATTTAATATGTTTAGCTTTTTCAACACAATGCGTGCGAAATATTATTGTCACAATTTATACAATGTGAATCGTGACTTTTGGTTTGATATCTTCATTACCCACACCATCATTACAAAATAAATTGTCAAAAAATGCATACTATTTATTATCAGAAATATCCGTCGATTCATTCGATGTTTCTTTACATCCTCTGATCACATTCCAGTTTCTGTTAGTGTAATATATTTATCACGAATACTGATCCACAATTTGCTTTAAAGCTTACTTGCTTTAATCTGCACTTGGATTTAGACGTCATGAATAAGTAAGATTATATAAAGGGAATTGTTTTCTTTCGCCTACACAACCATTTGGTTGTATGAAATAAAAGAAAACTCCGTAACGCTGAAATTTTCTCAACAAATAAAATGCAAATAATGTATATGTATTAACCATATTTTAAGTGTCATGTAAATTATGGGTAATTCTGACCAGAATATATCCTCGTATGTTCACTTAAAGAACATACCCTATGTCTAATATTCTGACTTATATTGTAAACTGAGTACATCTATTGTAGTAAATATTATATTTCAATCATCATATACCTATTTTCCCTCTGAACATTTTGTTGCAGTCTGTAATGATTAGCTAACAATGTGGGATATTAAAGAGTATAACAAAGGTATGTGTAAATATGTATCAAATGAAAAGTATATGTAAAATTACATAATTATTTTCGTTTTGTTCAAATGTCTTATTGATTTGTCAAATAATTTGGATCTATTGATATGAGCTTAGCGTGTTAATTATATGCAACTGAATCAATCACACCCAACAACAAAATTGATAAAAGTCTGAAAAAGATGTTCTTGAAACAAAATAATTACTAAAATAAATTATCTATGAATATTTGTTGAATATACACATGATAGATTTGACTATAATTATTTTATAAATAAAACGAAGAAACATGCAATACAGAATTTTCGAAAAGTGAAATGTATCAGTAAATATTCAATAGTAATACACGAGAATGTGTGTTGTGTGTGTATGTGAACGCGCATGCGCGCCGTATGTGTGTGCGTGTGTGTGTGCGTATGTGTGTGTGGGAGGGGCATGTGTGGGTGGGTGTGGCTGTGTATATAAATAATTATCTTTGGTTCTTACTGTTATTTAAGTAAAGAGTCACTCAAATATACATTTCATTGATTCAAATGTTAAGTTCACGTTGATGCAGTCATAGGATTCTATTTTTCTCCAAAATAATGTTTAAAATTGTTAACCGAGAGGTCATTCTTTAAATTATATACACAAATTGAAAAAGTACAACTGTATTGTTAAAGTTAATTACATTGTTCATAAGTCTAAGAAAATTTATCAGATGTATGTATTAACCAGGGACATCCATACTACACGGTTTTATTATAGCTAACGCTATTATCACAGCAATTAAGTCACATCCAATTGGAACAACTGTCGCTAGCACGATGCATTCAATTCTCGACCATATGGAAGGTGTTTAGGAGGATCTGAGAAATGAGTTTTGTTTACTGCAAAGATAGATAGAAGGATAATTCACTACAATTGTCTCTACAGTGATAGATAAATTGACTTTAGCAGGCTTATGAAACTTCTGAATACATCACCTCATTCCTTGTTGTAAGTCGTAATGTTTGAAAATAATATTATGATAGCAGCTGTAATACAAGCCAATTCACTACTAAAAATATAATTTAATTGTATCTCTCCCAGATAGTTGTCATCGGGTACTTTGTATTGTTCGCTATCTATCCTGATTGGTGATCCATCCTCTACTAGAGGACCAACTAGAAAATAATGAAATGTATAAGGTATAAGATTATATTGCCACGATTTCATTTGACTTTGTGTCTACGGGAATTAAAATACACACTGTTGTAGATATACGAAAGCACGCCACAAGTATACACCCAGCAACACACTTAAACTTACTCACACACACATACCAACAAACAAACAAACATATAAATAATGAACAAACACACAATACATTCAAACAAGCCCATACGAATATGTCATACAGGTCGTTATATATATATATATATATATATATATATATATATATATATATATATATATATATATAATTAAAGATATCTATAAAGAGAGAGAGAGAGAGAGAGAGAGAGAGAGAGAGTGAAAGTATGTGTATGTGTGTGTGGATATGAATGAGTGTATGTGTGTGTGTGAAGTGTGTGTGTTTATATGTGTGTGTGCGTATGTGTGTGTATAATTACTTTATAATAACAAGGTTTTTACGTGACTAAAACATTTTACTTACATCTGTTTCCCTTTTGCTCTTCATGAAATAAATGAATTATAATTTCTTCATAAAGAGGGCCGACATTTACATAATATGCAGAGCTACAAGAGAATAATATACTTCACAAGGAAAATGTTTAAAATAATGTATTATACCCTTCTTCTTTCATTAAACATATTAATATTTAACTATTCACCCAATCACTCTTGCATATCAATAACATAATATTATATATATATGTCATAATACATCAATTAGATTAATAACATATACTGACTCTAGTAGTGCTCCATGCACGATAACAACGAGTACTTTATCGTGGAAAACACAAAGAAGGAGCATCAGACATGCAGTAAGTAATAAATATACATGTAAATCTATCAATTCGGTTGAAATTGAAATATCAGAAACAGTGTATTTGGATAAAAATAATAATCGAATCACATTTTCAACTCTCTCTTTCTCCATCTCTCTCTTTCGCTTTCTCTATCCCCCTCCTTTCTCATTTTGTTTCTTCTCTCTGTCTCTTCCACTCTATTTCTCCCCCTTTCGCTCTCTCCCTATCTCACTCTATGCCTATCTCTGTTTTTATGATTCAGTCTTATTTTAACTAAGTCTGTCTGCTGTCAAGATATATATATATATATATATATATATGTGTGTGTGTGTTTGTGTGTGTGTTTGTGTTTGTGTGTGTGTGTGTGTTTGTGTGTGTGTGTGAGTGTGTACTTTGTGTGAGTATATTAAGAGTAAGAGTAAGAAAAATGTATTTAGAGTCGATAAAAGCGTAACAATAACATTAGTGACAATCACTATTACATCGACATAAATAAGTGTAAACAATAACATTAGTGACAATCACTATTACATCGCCATAAATAAGTGTAAGCAATAACATTAGTGACAATCACTATTACATCGACATAAATAGCTGTAAACAATAACAAGTGCAATGAACATTACATACGATATGATTATATACAAATTAGATATTTATGATAAAATTATATGATAAAAATATTTAACCTATTAATAATATTACATTGTAGGCATGATCCACATTTATAGGATGGTACCCGATTATGAAGAAGGGTATTACAATTAATAAAGCTTTGGCATTTCGTATTATATTTGGCAACTTATTCCAATAAAATGGTGCAGAATAGGTAAAAGAATTCTTAAAATTCTTGATGGATTTATATTGTGGGATACATATATTATTATCAGATTTTAAATTAATTTGTACGTTTTTGGTTTAATCAGAGCATTTAGATACAGCAGATACTTGTCATATGAACTTTTATATACAGCTTCCATAAATGTTCTAATCCATATACATATAGTGGGTGTTTATAACAAAATTCTAGAAAAGTACCATACAACAGAACAATAATTAAAATAACATTCGATAAAGCTATTATAAAGTAAAAACTTACTTGGCTCATCAAGTACGTTACATAATCTAGCCAGTACATTGATTTGATTTCCTGTTTTCTGACAAAGTTTGGATGTATGAGTATCAAAATTTAATTCCTTATCTAAGTTTAACACCAGAATCTTGACATCATTATGTGGAACAATATCATGTTTTCCTATCTTAAAACTACCTAAATATTTACTCTCTAACCATGTGATCACATTGTTTACATTTCGTACTACATTATCCTTGACAGACTTATAATCATAAGCCAGAACAGACAAATGTGTTGTCATCAGCGTAATTGTATATATCAACGTCATCTTCTAATATAAATAACAAATCATTAGTAAACACCACAAAAGACTGAGACCCTTAAAGGTTCCCAGAGCAGCACCTTTGTAAACAATTTCCCATTCACTTTTAACATTACCCAATTTTACTAGTTATTTACGATCTCGATAGTAACTGAGAAATAATTCACATACATAATGTGATAAGCCATATGTTCGCAGTTTAGATATAAATAATATATGTACAATCAAAAACACGAGAGAGATCAATTAGGGCAACACACACTAATTTACATGTTTCTATTGACTTCTTTATATGTTCAACCAGACGTAAGAGGACAGTTTTACAACTATGTCATTGTCTAAACCCAGATATATAGGGGCTAAAAACATTTTCAAAATATACTGACACCTGATTTACAATTTTGTTCTCACAAATCTTTGACATAAAGGGTAGAATATAGTTTGAAACATCTAGACTCACCAATAGTTTGTAAATAGATTTCAATTGCTGTATCTTTTTTCAAAGCTAAAATATATAACCCAATTATCACTCTTTTTAAAAGTCAGTTTGTACAACGGGCAGGCGTCACGAAGCGACTACTGTTAAACTGTTAGCTTAATTACCATCTACGCTGAAGTAGACTGTAATAAAAGGTTATAGCTTCAGTACTGTTAAAACAATATGTCAACATTTTCAAACCATACCTGACGTCTGCTATTCAAACTATTGTAGTAATATAATTCTTAAGTGTTATTTATGAAAAGCAGATTAGAGCTAATCTTGAATGCTACAGTATAACGTGAAGATAACTAGACCTAGGAAAGATAATTCGATTCACACAAAAAACTATGGTGAATTATATATACAACTAAAATTGTTATATAAAACACACCAACCGTGCGAGCTCGCTTTGTTTACCTCCTTTTGAAGAAGGTGTTAAGGAACAGAGGTAGGTCTGAGGTAACAATGTTTCTGATTACTTTTACAGGGAGATATAAGTAAGCGTTTCAGCGAGTGCGGCGTACGTATGTATATGCATGTGTGACTGTGTATATGTGTGTGGGCGTTCGTATGTGTGGGTGTGTGCATGTTTGTGTGTGTGTATTTTGGGGGCCATTTTTAAAAAGAGTGTAAAACAAAACATCAACATATCTAAACATCCTTCGAGCCCTCCCTCCAAAATTTAAAAATTTAAAAACAATATTAATACATTAAACTAAATATCAAATGTTCCATACCTCAAAAATATTGATATATATATATATATATATATATATATATATATATATATATATATATATATATATATATAATATCATTTTCGGGGCACTTCAGCCGGGGGCCCGCTATTCTTTTTTAGACAAATGTCCCCCCACATGAAAGGGGTACGCGGTTATTAAAAACGGAAGCCGCTGCAAACATCCATTTGACACCACACACCAGCATGTGGCCCAATGACGAGTTTCTACATGGAACTTCTTTCACCCACACTTTCCTCAACAGTAATTCCTATGGTTCAAAGCCCCTGCATACCCACATTTCGACCCCCAAATGAGGGGCCTTACTTTTTTTGGGGTTTCTAATAAAAAAACCCTCCTATATAAACCCTTATCGATAGACATCCAACTGGAGTCGCAAGTTGCTCTCCAAACTTATTGAAAAGTCCACCTTTTATAGGCACTCAACTTTAACACAATTATTTGTTGCCGTGGAAAGAAACCCCCTTTCCATTGGAAGCAGGAAGTGATTTACTCAAAAAAAAAGTAACAATACCACAATGGATTTACTGGAAAAGAACAAATATCGAAAAAAA
Source organism: Paralvinella palmiformis (assembly GCA_025642065.1). Lineage (NCBI taxonomy): Eukaryota > Metazoa > Annelida > Polychaeta > Terebellida > Alvinellidae > Paralvinella > Paralvinella palmiformis. The sequence goes on from JAODUP010001313.1 coordinate 64,872, forward strand.
AATGTGAAAAATCTTTTTTCTAAGTGAAAATAATGCTGATGATGATAAACTGTATTTTAACAGAATATAAAGTTATAAAAGCAAAAAAGTTAACGTGATTAACCTCATCAAATTAATATACGTTATGTTTTTTACCGGCAAGCAGTTCCAGAAGAACAAAATACTAAAAAATGTCATCAAATAGCTTTTGTCAATAATTGATGGGTTTTATGTAGAACCCTGTATTCTTTTATTGATGATGACCTCCAGTTCAGCGAATAAAGAGAGAATCCATAATACTTCATACGTGAAGTTTCCTAATGCATTAAAGAATGCAAAACCCTATATGATGACCTGACTAATCACTCTCGAACTATTCCCAAATGACCTTCACTTTATATATTAACATGTCAACAACTATCATGAAAACTCGGCTAAAGCTTCGTTATATGACATATTTTCATTCCTTGCATATTTGATTAAGGCACATCTTCATGCTATTGATTCAAAAGTCAGAATCTAGTACATGGAATGTCTATAAATAGAGAGCTGAACTTGACAAGAAAAATGGTGTTAAAAGCGATGTACTGAGGAACATATTAGGCAAGCACTTCTATTATACAGGACGTTCATGAGGAAATAGACTGAGGACATGTTTAGAATATTAATGGGTGGAACATTAGTGATTCATGACTTTGATTATAGCCTTATTGGTGACGTAAGTGATTGCATTATACGAGAAACAGAGTTTTTACAGCTCAATTTTATATTTCTTTCATTTGTGCTTACCATTTTGCGCCATAACGGTATTGGTTATAACATGTTTCTGTCTGAGTACTCACAGGTGGCTTAGTTTAGTGGCCTTCAATGCTTCCAGATTAGTAACTTTTGTCGCGGCTGAGAGATGACCTGTTTAAATGACTACGAAAACCATAAACGGACACACACGTTTCATTCTGTCTGTAACCTTCTCAGCATCGTGAACACTTATTTTTTTAATGGTTGATACAGACAAGGGTCCCAGTAGGACAGCCGACGACTACTTTTGGACATCCCAAGAATCACCTGAGGGAATGACCTCATACCTCTGGCTTAAAGTCCATCAAGGCTGATACTGCTACCAACATAGACAAACTGGAACATTTAGAAGAGATAACTTCAGCAATAGACGAAAACTACCTATCACATCATGAAGAAATAGCCGAAATGAAAAACCATGTTCAGTTCCTTAAAGCACAGATCGTGCGTAATAACATACAACAGGTATAAATGTTTGACACTATCGAATATGAGAAGGCCCGTTCAATGTTGGAGAGTATTATCTTCACCTTTGACCAAGCCGTTTCTGATTTCCATAAAGATATGGATGAAACCTTTTCTGTAGTAAGTGTTTCTTAGGAATGATGGGATTTACATACAAACAGCTCATATTCAATAATATAACGAATTTCAGACAGTATGGCCGAGATCTCGCATTTTCAATATTGACGGCCGTCACAGAAACAGCCAGCACTACATCCAGCAGCAGATGCCTCAATCACTCTTAGATAACGTAGGCAATTTGCTTTACCGGAATTTTGTATCTAAGAGCTGACCCGAATAATAACATTGTACTAAATCAGGGCAAGCTCTATGTTAAGGATTAGCTTCATATCCTATATCTAAATCCAGTGTTGCTTGATCAGAAACAAGTTGATCTCCACCAGCCCCATGAGGATAGAGAGCAGAAGAACAATGGTAATGAGTTCAATGTCTACTGTTCTAAGGTAGCTGATATTCAGATTATATCATAAGTTAGAACCTATCTAGTAAGAAACAAACCTGATGTCCCTAAAGCATCTCATATTATATATGGATATAGGCAGACAGTGACATCACTAAGGATAGAGAGCAGAAGGACAAAGATAATGAGTTCAAGGTCTACTGTTCTAAGGTAGCTGATATTCGGATTATATCACAAGTTAGAATATATCTAGTAAGAAACAACCATGATGTCTCTAAAGCATCTCATCTTATATATGCATTATGCGTAGGCACAACATGGTGAATACAGTTTGCATTGTCACTCATGTATGCAGCATTGGTTTTCTACAAGTTGGGGAAAAGATTCAGACACATAAATGAGCTCTGCCTGCAGGCATAAAATACAAACCGATAACGTCGATCAAAATAAAATATTAATATTAATGTACCTTCCCTTCTATAATGCTCTGATAAATGGCCTCATCATAATGCACATCGTTTGATTTGTAAGAAAGGTATGCCAACATGATCTGTACAACACGTGTAGGTTTACTTATGGTTAAACAATGCGCTATGTTTTCTCTGGGAGTTATGTATATACTAAATGTAATATTGAGGTCACAAATTATGTGTGTATTGTATTGGTCAAAAATATAATACCAGCTAGAGTACAACATTGATTACATTTTGTGTATATTTATATTCATTGATTAGATATTTCGTTATGCGTGTCTCTTTAAAATATGCGCTTAAGTAACTGTTATGGTTTAAAACCATGCCTCAACTACATTATTTTTAACTAATTTGTTTGTAAAGTAGACTGGCTTAGTATTAGTATATTATAATATTTATCATGCTTGTGTGATTGCCAAAACACCACATGTCTGTACGCTTTTTTCCCCCCCCCCCCTTTCTCCATTACAATTTGGACTATGCACTGGCACATGTAATACACATATTTAGTTTTTGTTTTGTATATTATGTGAATAACCCGCATGCATAATGCATGAACGTTTTGTTGAACAAGATGCCATATACCAGAGATTGTATTTATTCGCATATTAATTCTTGGCATATGTATGCTCGGGAATATACTTATTTGAACTCTGGCCTGTTCCGACTTTGCTAAATTTAATTATTTTGGGAATTATAAATGAAGTGACTTTGGCCAAATAACTACTGACCTTTATAATTATTTACTTTGCTGTAGTAAGAGTGGTGATGAAGAGAGGGTGGACGGTGAAGATTTCACCTTTTAAGTATGAAGCTGATAAAATGTCACAATTTATAAAATCAAATTCAGGTTATCAATACACAACTATTCACTTAAATATTCCAAGCCTGCCTTATAAGCATGAGAACCAAGCTGGCTTATTATACATGACTTTGGTATTATTATAAATTTTATTATGTTGCATAAGACTTTCTTAAGTGATGTAAACCAAAATATGTGTCCTCTACCAGGTTATCTATTTTTTAGTAACAACATATTTGGGGAAGGGGTTCCTATGTACACCAGACAATCATTTCAGTATAAAATACTTAATGATCTCACAATGAATATTAGTAATGAATTCAAATTTGTTAACATTAGTTAAATTTCACTCTAGGGATATAAGATAATATTACACATGCTGTTGCTAATAGTAGGAACGCTATGATAGGTACTGACAAATATTTTAATCACATGAACATTGACCATCAGGGAATTACAGGCGATCTTCTTGCTGTCTTTAATCCCTCCGGATTTGTTCCAACAATTACCAAGTCAACGCGAATTACGTATAATACAGCTACATTGATTGATAATATATATGTCAAGATGAGACAACATAAACAATCGGTGGCAGGCATATTAACACCTACCAATGTTTACTTTATGGATAGACCAACGCGAGAAAGAAGGCATCCAAGCAATTAATTTATAGACTACTTAATGAAAATAATGTTAACACTTTCATTAGCCATTTGAATAACAGAAAGTAAGAAAGTAATGAAAATTCCATATTTACATGTTCTCGGACAATCGTAGATGACGTATTGTTATTAAAATCAGCAAAAGGTAGATATTCATAGCATAAAAGGGGCTTTGTCAGCTAAAATCAAGTCAGACATATATACATTTAAGTAATCACAGAATGTATTTGAACATGATCAAAAGAATATCCAAACATAATAAATTTGTCTATGAGCTTTCCAAATACAAGAACAGCATTAAACAAATTGGAATGTTCTGAAAACTTTGATTGGAATAATAAATGCCAAAAGTGGTGTATA
>JAODUP010001315.1:0-20000 GCA_025642065.1 Paralvinella palmiformis
TAGGTCAGTTTGAATATTGATATTGATACATATATCGATGTGTTTCAACTTTGAGTGAACGTGTTTTGTTTGAGACCAACCTGTGTTTTATTAGTTGGATCATTAATTAACATAATGCAATTTATTTGCAGAATATCTGGATGATTCCTATTGTCTCTACGATATTTGGCAAGACAAGGACTATGATTTTGGACAGAGAGAATGTGATGATGTCGGGCCGGGATGGCACCTTCCGATTATTAAAGATGAAACCATGCGGGACAGGGTCCAGAAGATGATCGGGTAAATATAGATACCTTAGTGCTGAAAAAATACACCGTGCATACGGACAACAATAACAATAATAACAATAACAACAACAACAATAACAATAACAACAACAACAATAATAATAATAATAATAATAATAATAATAATAATAATAATAATAATAATAATAATAATAATAATAATAATAATAATAATAATAATAATAATAATAATAATAATAATAATAATAATAATAACAACAACAATACTACTAATACTACTACTAATAATACTAATAATAATAATAACAATAATAATAATAACAACAACAATAACATCAACAACAATAATAACGAAAAAATAACAATTAACAACGAAATGTTGAATATCACATCGCAAATCATATACGATGAAGCGGTTAATGTTAGTAAGAGATGTTTTTTTACCAATTTGATATACCACATTTCAGGAAACCCATACATGGACACCTTATCTTTACTAGTGATGCTTTATATCAATAATGCACACTTTGTTTATAATATAAATTGATATTGAGGTATCTTAATAAAGTATTCCAAATTAATACAGATATTAACTTATGTCTCATTGGAGCATATCAAAATAAAGAATTACTATTATCTAATTCTTTTTATTGGGTTCCAGATCTCAGGGAGTATATTTATCAAAGATCACGTTGTATAGAAATTATTATTATTAAAAAAACTAAAAGCATACACGATCTGATAGATTAATATCGCAGTTGACTAATTGATTCCTCATCTACTCATATATATATATATATATATATATATATATATATATATATATATATATATATATATATACTCCAGTCGAATGAAGCATGGATAGCGGCATACGATGCCGGCAGCCTGCCGAGAGTGTACCGCTATCCAGATGGAAGCTATCTATACTACACGTCATTCAAAGAAAATGACCCAGAAATGTCCAGGGCTGAAGCCGATAAACACTGCATCATCCAGAAAGAAGGCCTCTGGGATCCGCAGTTATGTGCTACCAGGAAGATGGTGATCTGCCAACGGTTCAAAGGTTACTACTACTAATAATATACATAATATACAATAATATACAATATTTATATAGCGCCCTATATAACCCGTAAGAAGGTTACTATAATGTTGTTATTATGTAATCAAATGTCGGTAAGATATCGTATTCATAAACCCCGTACTTCTCCCATGTATGTATGTGCCTCTCCTGGGTAAAATAGTTACCCACTCACCGTTTAATCTATTTTAATGCCCGTATGGAGATATTCCAAAACGAAACAAATTTTCGCAAGGTAATATTATATACGGATATGCTTATGAGTAAATGTTTTAAAATAATAATATAATAATGTAATGGCGTAGCGTGGGGGGTGCGAGATGTACGGACCGTACAGGACGGCCACTTTGGGGAATGACCAATGTTATAATGTATTATTTTCTCGTGATCTTGAGTTGCTTTTTGTGTGGAAATGGTTGATTTCCCAAATGGCTTAGTTTTGTAGCCGTGCTCTCCCCTCCTCCCTCACTCCGTTAAATCTTTTAGCTACTTGTTGTTTTCCCAAATGTCTTAATATTGAAGTTAGCGCCATTTATAGATGGGCCTTCTCCTACCCCCAGTACGTGTGTTTGCTGCAGTCGAAGCTCTGTTGCGTTAAGGAAGGGGTCGACCAATTGTGCTACCGCACAGGGCCACCAAATTCCAGCCTACTCCAGAGTAATAACTCATAAAATAACTGGTTTACTGATTCTGTATATTGGATTATAATTATATATCTGTGATGGGAGTCATTTGTAATCTTTTGTTGCCATTACTTATTTTAGATCCTTATACGATTGAGCCATTTGATATTGACGTATTTCACGCATCACTCCTTTGTGGCGTCCAATATATTTATATAGCGCTATTGGCCACAAACTAATGTCATTTTCAAAACTTCCGCATTATTAAGGCGATCCGTATCCTTCTGCTGTTAAAGTATGCCGATTAATTCCCGATTTATTTAATTTCAGCTGAGGCATGTCGTGATTACGCTCCCGATATTGAGAATGGTTACAAAATTATTGACGATTTAACGGGAACGCTGATGTATGCCTGTAACTATTTCTTTCAATTCCCTTCATCCGGGGACACAATCAAGATGTTTAACTGTACATGCTCCGGTGTAAACACTACGGGCTTAGAAAACTGTACAGGTAAGTCAATTGAACTTCGCCAATATATTGTGTTGATAGCTACAACAGCGACAAAATAACAGCTATTACTATTAGTACTACTACCGTTACTACTGCTACTACTACTACTACTACTACTGTTACTACTGCTACTACTACTACTACTACTAATAATAATAATAATAACTCTCTCTCTCTCACTCACGTTCTCTCTCTCTCTCTCTCTCTCTCTCTCTCTATATATATATATATATATATATATATATATATATATATATATATATATATATCGTTACATCTATCTATCTATCTATCTATCTATCTATCTTAGTCATTGCTTTTGTTCCTGTTATCATGATACTCTCTATTTACCCCGAAGCTGTATGTCCTCCTCCGTTTATGAAGAATGCCAATGTTACAGCTCTGGGAGGGTATTTGCTCGATGACGTCACCGAGTTTACGTGTTTTCCCGGATACAAAATCAAGAATACAAACAATAAGAGCGTCAATACAACATGTTTAATTAGAAATGGCTTAGGCTATCCTGTCTGGAGTCGGGTTCCACCGTGTGAGGGTAAGAAATGTCTTTATTTGTTTTGTTTTTCTACTCTCTGGATGCCTCTTTGTTTCTGTTTGATTTTTTTTCGTTTTCCCTTTCTCGATTATTTATTTATTTATTAGTCTGATTTTCACTGTATGTCTTTCTCTATATTTGCATGTTTATTTCTCCGTCTGTAAAAATCCGATTAAAATTTGGACGAAAGTATAATTATTTCCCATATTGATTTTTTTATTGAATGGATCACTAAGTGAATGAGTGACTGACTTAGTAACTCACTCACTCACTCACTCACTCACTCACTCACTCACTCACTCACTCACTCACTCACTCACTCACTCACTCACTCACTCACTCACTCACTCACTCACTCACTCACTCACTCACTCACTCACTCACTCACTCACTCACTCACTCACTCACTCACTCACCACTCACCTCACTCACCACCACCACCACCACCACCACTCACCACTCACTCACTCACTCACTCACTCCACCACCACTCACTCACTCACTCACTCACTCACTCACTCACTCACTACCACCACCCACCCACCCACCACCCACCCACCCACCCACTCACTCACTCACTCACTCACTCACTCACTCACTCACTCACTCACTCACTCACTAGTGAATTAGGTAACAATTTATTAAGAAACTGATCACTGAAATGCTAACTAACCTCCCATTAGCCATAACGTGTGCTCAACCTGCCAAACCTAACAATGGCAGTTATACAAGTATTTCTGGTTACCATATTGGCAATAAGGCGACATACCATTGCAAGGCTGGCTTTATCGTCAACGGCTCATCCAGCAAGATCTCAGACGTCATAACGTGTACTTTAGACGCTGATCAGCTTTCAGCATCCTGGTCTAGGAACCCATCATGTGAAGGTTTGTACCCTAATTTATGATATTGCGGAGGGAGGGGGGGGGGGAAGGCCGATTACATATTTTTACCTTTTGTTTACTATACAGTCAATACCGATTTTACGTGTATGTGATTTTCGTATTGTCTATGGATCTAAGCGTTAAAGAACAAACATTTTCAAAGCTATTGTTCTTCGCAGCTACATATATTTTTCATAATTATCATCATCATTATCATTATTATCATCATCTTTATCGTCACCATCATCATTTTTAGCAGCAATAGCAGCATCTGTGAAAAAGTTGTTAATTACGAAATTGTTTATATTCTATTTTTAAAGAACATATTTGTATGCGTGATTGTATGAGTGATTGTATGAGTGATTGTATGAGTGATTGTAAGAGTGATTGTATGAGTGATTGTATGAGTGATTGTAAGAGTGATTGTATGCGTGATTGTATGAGTGATTGTATGAGTGATTGTAAGAGTGATTGTATGCGTGATTCTGTGAGTGATTGTACGCATGATTGTATGAATGATTGTATGAGGGGTGTATGCGTGATTGTATGCGTGCTGAAACTGATGTATAGTTGATGTGTATGTGTTTATTGTGAATATATATTATATATTTATATATATATATATATATATATATATATATATATATATATATATATATATATAGAGAGAGAGAGAGAGAGAGAGAGAGAGAGAGAGAATTGGCTTAGGTTTGTATATATGAGTGCGTGTGTATGTGAATTAGATATGTGTTTCTATTCGAATGTTACAGCCATAACATGTATGAGACCACCGCCATTAAAAAACGGGAAGTACACCAGTAACACGAGGACTGACATAGGCTCCGAAATATTCTATGAATGTGATCCCGGTTACATCATATCTGGATCGAATCCCGTGACGTATAATGGTAGCGCAGTGTGTGTACTTTGGGAGTTCATGGCTGTTTGGACCATACAACCCATCTGTACACGTAAGTAATCCCGATTTTTAGCTGAATAAGTTATCTCTGTATTTGGTTTATTAGTCCATCCAAATGTTCAATTGGAAAGACATTTTACTCTACTGAAAGCAAGATATACATTATCTTAGAAACTATCATACCTGCTTCAAACCAATATGTGTAGTAAAACAAGGACGAATGAAGGAACCTTGATTAGTTGATCAGTTGAATGCCATACAATAATTTCGAGGAAAAGTGATAAATCTCAGATAAAACCAATAAACATATATTAATAAATCTTATCACAAAAAATAACTTCTTTTGTTACCTATTGTTCGATAGTGTGGGATGTTATCTCAAGATACATCCATCCAGTGTGATGCTAAATGCTTTATGTCACAGGTATGTCATGTCCGCCGCCTCCCCCTGTTGCTAACGGTAGTTTTAGCATAAGTAATTATGAGGTCGGCGATCAGGTTACTTATATATGTGCTGATGGGTTTAACATCAACAACACTTTGAATGAAGCTAATGCCACATGTCAACTTAGTCCAGACGGAATGAGTTATATCTGGATAGGAGTCCCAAGTAAAGGTGTGAAATAATTAATATATATATATATATATATATATATATATATATATATATATATATATATATACTAATAATATCGAATGGATACATTCTTACAATAAGAGTACTTTTTATATTTTCCGTATAATGCTAGATATGTATAGATATGTTTGTGTTCTTTCGTTGCAGTTGCTACACAGAATGTTACAACTGTTACAACTGTTACAACTGTTAATCTAGATATAACGAGTACTGAAGCAACAGATGAAGCTACTATGACCCAGAGCGGGATGACTGTAAATGATGACATGACAAGTAACTGGGATACTATTAATGATACCTTTACAAGTGAATGGATTGCTATTAATAAATCCATAACGAGTGATTGGATTGGTGTTAATGAGACCGCAACAAGTGATTGGATTGCTGTTAACGATACCATAACAAATGATGGGATTGCTGTTACTCATGCCATAACAAGAGATAGGATTACTGCTGAGCAGGAGACGACAAAAGCTGGTATTAATGTTAATTCTGAGAAACTATTGGTCGAGACAACTGTTAATCCTATGATGTCAACAGATGAGATAACGCTTAACCCTGAAATAATAGAAAATACCCTGCCACCAGGTATGTTATCTATGTGTATATCAAAATATCTATATGTCTGACTCTTTATTTATCAGTCTAGCTGTCTGACTCCCGTCTTTGGGAATCCGTCCGTCCGTCCGTCTGTCCATCCATCCTTCCGTCCACCCATCCACCCATTGATTTCTTAATCCCTTTATATATCTCTATATCTCTGTTTCTGTATCCTTTAATCGATACATTTTTCTGTTAACTTTAATGTGTGCCTATTTGTATCTATCTATTCGGTAATCTGAGATCATATTCAGAATAAGTAATATGCTACAGAAATAAACGTATATATATATATATATATATATATATATATATATATATATATATATATATATATATATATATATATATATATATAAACAGGTAACTAACTAAATTAAATTTTTTTTAAATCACGCACTCAAACAAGAACAAACCATTGTACAGAGGAAGGCCATTACAATATATATTCAATAGCACACGATAACATGCTATAAACCTCCCTCCACTATCTCTAATGTTTTAATTTGTTCACAAATACATGCTTATTATCCTTTTTCTATAAACGAACATGGCACACATCTAAAAAAACGACATTGTCTATATCTATTTTGGTTTTTAAATTCCAAGGTCCTTTGGTTCGTCAGTGCGATTCTCCTCATCTGATTCAACATGGACATACGATCTATTCGGACACATCAGTAGGTAGCATTGTTACCTATCACAGTTCTGTGGGCTTTACGTTTAAGGAAGGTGGCACAGTTCGTACATCCCTGTGCCGAAAGGACAATAAATGGTCGGTTTATGTAGCGGAGCCTCATGGTAAGGACCAACACATCTACCGTGCCAAATAGCAACATTTTCACATTAAAAATTCGTTTTCATAATTCGGATACCATAAAGAAAGCAAGGATTTAAAATATAATATCGTAATTTCTAAGACATTAACTATACAGTAAGGAAGATGTACATCCAGTTCACTGTCTTTATGTGTGTTCAGCTAACTCATTTTACAACAAATATATTTGGTTAAGTGTTGTTAGTTCGTTTGTGTATTAAAGTATAGTTATTTTGCATTACAGAGAATGTTTGTCCTAAATTCAAATTCTCGCATCTGCGAGGAACAAAAGTGAGCGACAGTCGCGACAGAACAAGGACCAAGGTAAATGATATATATATATATATATATATATATATATATATATATATATATATATATATATATATTTTCATCTTTCACTTCGCCTCATTAGCTTTGGAGATCGCTTGGCCCATTCAGCCTACATTGGCCGTAAAACATCAACAATATACAACGCTATATCAAAATGTTGTTTATTTTTTCAGTTTGCTTTATTATCTTTGATGGTCGTTTGGCCAATTTATCCTGTGCACAAAGGTGACCATAAAATAACAATGACGGATGATTAGCATATGGGACTTTCTACCATGTGAAATAGTCTCAATTTAGTATCAAATATCATCGAATATTAATGGGGTTTTATGCGTGTTTGTAATATCAATAGAAGGCTTATGAGTTTCATTTTAATTATATGAAAACCATTTATTTCAGTTGGCAAATCAAAATATATATTATCAAAATATCTAGAAAGCAGGTGGCGTAAGTGTAAAATTGCTGTTTTGACACAGCTTTCTACAGACCTCTTACTGTCATCTGGCGCAAGATATCATGCCAATTTCGGGTCTCGCTGATTATACAGACATAGATGATTTTCGATTTCTTAACATTTAGGGTATGCAATTAACGAATAATTATAATCTGTTTTATATATTTAGTGAAACTATCGAAATTGGTCTTTGGAGAAAGCTCGAAAAAGTTATAAGTCAATTGTTTAATCAGTTTTAAATACATACATTGCTAAATGAAGCAATTATCGACTAGCTCCTTTGTGCATCCATTGTTTTTAACTATTTGTTTTGCAGAAAAATCATGTCCTGAAAATCTTATATTATCGCCAACTTACATATCCCTGTATATAACAGTGTAGTCATATGCAGATGTAAATGGATGAATTAAGTATATTATCAATCATTATTATGAATTTAATTAATAATGATTTTATATTCTGTTTGTTTATATCATTTGATAATGGCAGTTTATTAAATACTGGACTTTGGTTTGAAAATATTGAAAATAATTCTAGAAAATTAAAAAATTTAATTATCATTACATATATCTCAATAATGGTGACTATTTCAATAATTACAATCTGATTTTAAGCTTTAGAATACAGTTTATAAATATCACCTAATGTTCTAGAGATAATTGTATAATGGTAATTATGTGTTGCAATTTAGTTTTGTTTGGCAGTTGTATTGTTTGATGATGTATTTGTATTGTTTGATGATGTATTTGTATTGTTTGATGATGTATTTGTATTGTTTGATGATGTATTTGTATTGTTTGATGATGTATTTGTATTGTTTGATGATGTATTTGTATTGTTTGATGATGTATTTGTATTGTTTGATGATGTATTTGTATTGTTTGATGATGTATTTGTATTGTTTGATGATGTATTTGTATTGTTTGATGATGTATTTGTATTGTTTGATGATGTATTTGTATTGTTTGATGATGTATTTGTATTGTTTGATGATGTATTTGTATTGTTTGATGATGTATTTGTATTGTTTGATGATGTATTTGTATTGTTTGATGATGTATTTGTATTGTTTGATGATGTATTTGTATTGTTTGATGATGTATTTGTATTGTTTGATGATGTATTTGTATTGTTTGATGATGTATTTGTATTGTTTGATGATGTATTTGTATTGTTTGATGATGTATTTGTATTGTTTGATGATGTATTTGTATTGTTTGATGATGTATTTGTATTGTTTGATGATGTATTTGTATTGTTTGATGATGTATTTGTATTGTTTGATGATGTATGTTTATTGTTTGATGATGTATTTTTATTGTTTGATGATGTATTTGTTGGTTTAAACATTGCTGCAGGATGTTTGAGGTTTGGCATTATTTGATGTATCCATTTTCTGGTCATTTTTGGCATTTGTAATAATTTGCTTTTACAGTAATTACACTGTTTACATTTATTTGTTGGGATGTTATGATGTTTGGTGTGAGTTCACGTTATGATGTTTGGTGTGAGTTCACGTTATGATGTTTGGTGTGAGTTCACGTTATGTTGTTTGGTGTGAGTTCACGTTATTTGAACTTATTTTGCTTCATTTCAGTTTATCTTTGTTTCAATTAATTTGTTTTGTTAGTTCACATGCAGATACACAACTTGTTTTTAAAAAGTATTATGATAACATACCTGTATTTAAGATTGTGGTGTCATGATCTACTTCGTTGAATTGAGATGCTGATCTTCACTCTTCCGTTTTAGATAAATCTTTGTCAAATCTCATTGTTAAAACCGATATAAATACTACCTTAAACTTGATATATATCTCTATTGCACAGACAAATAAAACGTAATGTTATTTCGGCCTTCACGTGAATTAAATAAAGCCCACTGATATGGCTAGACTTACGAATCGCACCAATGTAATTCTTTTTTGAAATACCTTTCCTGTGATATGTTTATCGTTTATGATGAAATAATCCCTCATCGCTACATGAAGCTGCAACATTTGGATATACACAACAAAATCTACAATATTGAAGACATGATGATGTTGAGAAAGAAGAATTCTAACTATTGTATTAACCTTTTGATAGATCTTGATCCAGTGTAAGAAGAAGAGTTATAAATTGGTGAATGGCATCAACTTTATGCATACACAGTGTACGGCGAGTAAAAAGTGGTCACCTGAACCAAGCGACTGTCAAGGTAAGACTAATAATGGTAGCATTCATGTAACATAACTTCAAATATAAACATCCTAAAGCTCTGTCACTCAATATCTATCTATCTATCTATCTATCTATCTATCTATCTATCTATCTATCTATCTATCTATCTATCTCATCTATCAATCTATCTATCTATCTATCTATCCATCTATCTATGTATCTATATTTATATCTATAACTATATCTAGAGAGAGATAGATTGAGAGAGAGAGAGATATTGAGAGAGAGAGATAGATTGAGAGAGAGATTGAGAGAGAGAGAGAGAGAGAGAGAGAGAGATTGAGAGAGAGAGAGAGAGAGAGAGATTGAGAGAGAGGGAGAGAGAGAGAGAGATTCACAAATATATGCATGTTAAGACAATAACAATTTAACTTCGTAGAGTTCAGATGTGGACCTTTCCCATATATTGGAAACGCCGACCTGATTGCGTACAACAACACTATCGGCGGCTTGGCTATAGTTAGATGCCATATATCATATAGGTTTTCTGATGGACAACAAGAGAAAGCTTACATCTGTCAAGAAGACGGCAACTGGCTGGATACAGATTATTGCCACTGTACGTAAAGATGCACAGGAAGTTCATCTAGTCAATATGTGATATATTCAGGACAAAATGAACATTAAATCAACAAATCCAAGTCTAAGTAAAAGTTAGCCTTAAAAGAATTCTAGTCCGAAACTAACTCGAACAATAGATTATATATATATATATATATATATATATATATATATATATATATATATATATATATATATATATATATATATACTTAGTGAATTTATATTGAAGTCATGCTATGAAATTTGATTCAGATACTTCTTGACCATAAGACATAACTTCTGTATCACTGTTTAAAGCATTTCTTAAGTTATGTTAAACATCACCAATATGTAGCTTACCTTAGGCTATAAGTGGTACCATTTGCGTTAAATAGTGTGATATAATACTTATATAGCCAAACTATTTTCAGTGGAGGTTTGCCCACCATTATCCACACCGGCCAATAGCACCATTGATACTAGCCTCGCCTTAGAGGGCACCATAATCACTGTAACATGTCAGATTGGTTACATCTTCCCAGATGAAGTATTTTTCAAACATCTACTCTGCGACTCTGATCTGAGGTGGAATGATACAATACCTGATTGTCAGCGTATGTAGGCATTTTCCAGATCACCTAATGTACATGCGTATTAATCAGTCTGAAGTAGGCAATATAAGTCTTATTTAATGTTGTGAATACTTGTTGTTATTTGTGTGTGTTTCGTTTGGCTGTTTTATTATCGGGCTCTGTATATCAGAATAATATTACGTGAATTAAGCCATCTCTGTAACCTCATAGATTAGATGGTGGGGCAGCTTCTTGATGGTCAAGCTGTGTTTGAGGATCGAATCCCTACTGTGGCACTAAAGTAGGAAGAGATTTTCATCCAATCAGGCAACTGGCAAGGTTTTTTCTACCTAATATGTCATCCATTGTAAATTATAAATTCGTTTAGAATTAGTCACCAGGTTGAAGCTGTACATTACAGACCATATACGTCTTCCTCATATTAGGTAGCTACCCCACGTAAAATAACTGCCATTATTATTATTGTTGTGAATGACATTCGCGTTATTCTAATATTCATTTTCGTCAATGTTACATTTTATTTGACTCGGTGGAGGCGTGTAAGTGAATATATAATAATATGAAAGAAAACAACCAAATGGTGTGTAAGTTTCAATCATTACAATGACGCTCCCGAGAAGAACAATTTTCCTCAAATGTTTTCCATATTGATAACAAACTCAAAATTTGTCGTTTCTAAACAGATGTTCACTGTGAGCCGGCCCAGTATGTTTCTCACGCTGTGGTGACCGGAAACATTAATTCAACGGATTACCATACGACGTTAACATACCGCTGTAAAAATGGTTATAGATTTGAGACTGGAGAACAGGAATTACTCAATAGATGTGAGGAAGAAGGACATTGGACTTATTCCAATCTTTCTTGTGAACGTAAGCACCAGTAGTACCTTATTGTTTAGGTAATTAGTATCCTCTCTGTCTCTGTCTGTCTGTCTCTCTCTCTCTCTCTCTCTCTCTCTCTCTCTCTCTCTCTCTCTCTCTCTCTTCTCTCTCATTCTATCTATCTATCTATCTATCTATCTATCTCTCTCTCTCTCTCTCTTCTCTCTCTCTCTCTCTCTCTCTCTCTCTCTCTCTCTCTATATATATATATATAATTTATTTATGTTAACAGGAGGCAGGTGTCATCCTTTGCCCTATATTCCGTTGGCTACAAGTAGTACCCGCCTTGCCAGCAATGGGACAATATCTACATATCGGTGTCAGAGAGGATATATCTTTAGTAATAACCAAACACAACTGACTGTTATATGTAATGGCTCTGATTGGAACAGTACTGACGTCAGCTGCAAACGTAAGAGCTCTTTAAAAATAATTGTCTTCCTTTTCTTAAATGTATCAGAAAAAGGTTTCTTCGGACAAAGCTTCATGTTTAGAAACCATATTTTCGAATGTATTTAGCTATGTTAGTGGTATATTTCAAACAGACAGATATGTATAGCTATATTTTGTGTTGATTATATGGTATATGTCTGTGTAGAACATTTTAATTTACTTTCACATTCTCACTATATATATATATATATATATATATATATATATATATTCCGTTTATTAGCCAACCACTTATTTAAATAGAGAGTAAAATACAACTTTATATTATAATGAATTTACCTAATGACACACATCATAGGTATAAATAATTTAATCATGGTCCTTTTATGGCATACCATAAATCATGCTACATAATGTTTCAAAGAATGTACTTTACTGGACTGTCTCTCTCTTTCTCTCTCACTCTCGTTTTCGCTCTCTCGCGGTGTGTGTGTGTGTGTGTGTGTGTATGTCTCTATCCCTCTCTCTCTATTTCTATCTCCCCCCTCTATCTATCTATCTATCTATCTATCTATATATCTATCTATATATACTTCTTCACCTGTATATTTGTCTACTTGCCAACACGTTTTGCGTATCTATACAACACTGTTAAACATTATTTTGTCACAGTTATCCAATGCCCTAGCCTTGTAATAGAACACGCTACATTCAACCCTAAAGATATCTATTCATACGGCGACATTGTCCAGTTTTCTTGTCACGAAGGTTATATCTACCCGAACAGCAGCAACATCTACAACAGCAACAGCCACATCAACAATGTATATTACACACAGTGTCTAGAGATGGGAGACTGGAGCTTAAACGAAACAGCATGTCAACGTAAGGCTTCATGTTGAATTGTTCAGGAAAAGATTATAGAGAAAATGATATAATTAGAGTTCCCGTCTTAGAGCACTCAACTATTGAGATAGATGTACATCGGGATCGTAATAGTGCACAAGCAAATTAAACAAATTGATCAACTACAACTTATTAGCAGCTTGGCTTAGATAATGATAATTATATATTTGCTTTATTGATTGTACCTATATATGTATGTAAATGTGCAGGTATGTAGGTAGGTATGTATGTGTCTACGTATATACATGTGTATATATGAATGTATGAAAGTGTGGTGGAGAAGGATCAGTGTCTGTGTGTGTGTCTGTGTGTGTATATATGTGTGTGCGCGCGTGTGTGTGTATCTGTGTGTGTGAGGGAGATATATTTGGCTTTATGAAGCTAGAAACACAAAAATAAATATTTCTTTATTACCAATTTTCTAAAACAAGTGACCTAGCTGCCTATGTAAATAAACACATAGTTCTTCTTTAAGACGCTCCTTTTGAATAATAACTATTTAGTGTAAGCTTTATTGAGGTTCTCAAATATTATGTACCTACTATATTAACAAAAGTATAATATCATCATCTTCTTCTTCCAATTTGACTGACAGCAATAACCTGCGGCCCGCCTCCTGACGTCAGTAATTCCTTATATTCTGCTCTCAGTAATTTCTCCTATAAACAATCACTAACTTATCGGTGTATCAATAATTATTGGTTCCGCCGTAACGTCGTACAACTGAGTATTACATGTACACCCTCTGGCAGCTGGAGTGATATACCAACAACTTGCACAGGTATGATGGCAACAACTACAACAACAACAACAACAACTACTACTACTACTACTACTACTACAAATACTACTACTACTACTTACTACTACTACAACAACTACAACTACTACTACTACTATTAGAACTACAACAACAACAACAACAACTACTACTACTACTAGAACTACAACAACAACTACTACTACTACTATTACTACTTCTACTACTACTACTACAAATACTACTACTACTACTACTACAACAACTACAACAACAACAACAACTACTACTACTACTATAACTATAACTACTACTACTATTGCTACTACTAATAATAATAATACACAAGCCTTTGTCTCTCTCTCTCTCTCTCTCTCTCTCTCTCTCTCTCTCTATATATATATATATATATATATATATATATATACATATATATATATTAACCAGAGGTAACCTGCCCACCTATCCCTGTTTGGAATGACCTTATCACCAACACTACCTCACGTACTGTGGGTACAGTTGCTAGTATAAGTTGTTCTAACGAAGAGACAGGATATATCCACACTACTCTGACAATGTGTAACAGGTTCGGTGACTGGAACCCACCTGTTGATATTTGTCCAGGTAAATATGATTATAGGTTATCATTAGTTATTAACTTAACTCGTTCAGAACTGTTATTCTGGTGGTTGAATATAGCGGTAGTAACTGTGGTGATAATTCAGGCTGTATTATTGGTTATAGTAGCATTACTACTACTACTACTACTACTAGTAGTAGTAGTATAATAGTTGTTGTTGTTGTTCAACGAGGATGCGTACTGGTGACAGTAGTAGCAGCAACAATACTAGTTAGGTAGTTACTTAATCTTTTATTTAATCAGTTTACTGTTTATTCCATCATTTAATTGTTGAGGTAGTCGCGTGAGAGGATAAGATTATGAATTGTTTTAACTTGATCCTCCGTCTTGTTATTTACCTGTACATTCCAGTATCATAATATTTCTTATTGTTTATAGCCGTTCCAGTGGTGATAGTAGTAATATTGTTTTTGTAGTTGATGAAATACTGTTAATAGTACCAAGACATTAATAGTGCCATATTATTAATAGTACCATAGTATTAATAGTATTATTATCATAATTTTTTTTTTAAATTTCAGCCCACAAACCGTCGCCATTTATTCCCATACTGACCGAGGCTTATTCTTCAAGGACAATAGGATTTATCGTCATCAGTATTATCATGTCTATAGGAGGCATCATTCTGGCTACTGATATACCTTTGGTGATAGCTCATTTAAAAGGATTGAAACATAAATAATTAGTTTAATAAGATATACTTTCATCTCTCAAACAAACATAAATATAATTCACATATATAACATTACTATGTACACGAAATAAACACTTTTATAATGTATGCACATCGTTAGGATGATCTCGCTTTTTATTACTTAACTGGATTAATTATGATTTATTGATCAACCATTTTGTTTTAGTAATAATTGGGTGGGTGGGTGGACGGGTGAATGGAAGGACACATATCATACAGTTTAATTGTGAGTTGTCAAATATGTTAGAGAATAGGAAAATAAGAAATAATTTCTATCATGTATAAGATATATCACTGATCACAATGGCGCTGATGACTAAACTGTCCTTTATGCATTTATATATGGGGCATGCTTCTTTTGCTGATATAACATGGACGTGATCGAGATACACCATGCAACTTTGAATATATTGATATTTGTATTATCATAATACAAAAACTAAGAACTATATAATCGCATGCAGTAAGTTGTAAATATTTGACGTAGACTATCGACTTCGATGAGAGTGAAATGAGACATCGCCACATTTACTTTGAAGGCATTTAATCGATCTTTTATGTAATTTATAATACTATTACATTGCCAAAATATTCTTTGTACTGATGTACTATGTACTATGTAATAATAATAATAATAATAATAATAATAATAATAATAATAACAATAATACTTATAATAATAAGGTCAAAAATGGCAGTTATTTTATGTGGCTAGTAACCTCAAATGAGTGAGACTTATATTATGGTCTGTAAATTACAGCTTCACCACGGGAAGTAATCGTAAATACATTTAGAATTTACAGTATATGGTATATTCGGTGGAGAAAATCTTACCAGCTGCCACAACCAGGATTCGAACCTACGACCTCCCACACAACACGACCATAATCATGGGTAAATACTCCCACCACGACCAGGATTGGAACCTACGACATCTCACACAACACTCCCATAACGATGGGAAATAATCCCACCACTACCAGATTCGAACCTACGACCCCCACACAACATGACCATAACCATGGGTAAATACTCCCACCACGACTAGGATTGGAACCTACGACATCCCACACAACACGACCATAACCATGGGTAAATACTCCCACCACGACTAGGATTGGAACCTACGACATCCCACACAACACGACCATAACGATGGGTAAATACTCCCACCACGACTAGGATTGGAACCTACGACATCCCATACAACACGACCATAACGATGGGTAAATACTCCCACCACGACTAGGATTGGAACCTACGACATCCCACACAACACGACCATAACGATGGGTAAATACTCCCACCACGACTAGGATTGGAACCTACGACATCCCACACAACACGACCATAACCATGGGTAAATACTCCCAAACTCCATATCATACTTATTGTACTAACGCTCTAAATCTCATTAATTATACATTTTAAACATTTCAAAATTAATATTGATGTTCTTATCCATAAGGCCCAATTTATTTGATTGAAGCCTATCTGTCTATATTGTACGACGGATTAACTAGTGCTTATCATAAAATAATATGATAATCCTATAGCATGTACATATGTATACAAATAAAGTTTACATAATGATAATTATTAATTAAATAATATATGTTATGTCGGGTAGTAGTGGTAAGGCAATCTGGAAGTTTGATAAAGGCTACAGAATATTTCTTGGCATTTTAGACTTGAGTTTTATACACACACATACATACACACACACAGAGAGAGACACACATACCCAGATACACACAGATACCTGCATGTAGCCGCTTTCCCGTGGGCGTGACATATTTGTCGCGTACGAAAAGCGAATTAGCTGGTTCTCACAGGCTGATGAGTAGACCAGACACATGCTTAGGTATACGCACACATTTATCAATATGTGGAGGTATGGAACATTTAATTTTTAGATTAATGTAGGTATAGTTGTATTTAGATTTATGGAGGTAGGTTTCGAAGGATGTTTAGATATGTTGATGCTCTGTGCCTGTTGCCTCTTACTATGTACCCTAAAACACACACGCACACGCACACACACACACATACGCACACATACGCACACATACGCACACATACGCACACATACGCACACATACGCACACATACGCACACATACACACACAGACACACACAGACACACACAGACACACACAGACACACACAGACACACACAGACACACACAGACACACACAGACACACACAGACACACACAGACACACACAGACACACACACACACACATATATATATATACGCACACAGACGCACCCGCACACCCTCATAGAGACAAACACACACTTACATACATACACACAAACAGTCACATACACACCACACACACACATACACACACACAGAGACATACACACACGCATCTGCTCGCCCGTATAAACACATTTCCGATATTTCCTCACTTAATGACCGGCCCATTTACATTACCATGTGCAAAAAAGTGGCCATAAAACATCAATCATCATCATCATCATCACGTAACACATAACTTCTGGATATTACATAATATTTTCTTATAACTAACACATATTTGTTAACAAAGTTATATTTAGCCCAATATTCTATATTTTATATCAATTATATAACATTTCGATATCACTTAATACTTATTTTATTTTTTGTTATTTCATAATAGAAAAATATAATATATTTAAAACCTAAAACTCTTTAATTAACATTTACCGATATATATCCATTAATCTCTTCTTTGGTACTCATATGACCTTAGAAGCCATGAATAACTGGTTCTCACTTGACACAGTTACTAACACTCCAGGTAGATAAACCATTTTGAGGATGCTATAAACTGGATCAGTGAGGCTCACCGGACTGGACAGCAATTGAATCAGAAGATCAGAATGTTAGACTGAACACAGACTCTGCATCAAATAAACAAAGCTGTCATTAAAACAATGGGCCACATAAATCTATTTAATCAGCGCTAGAAGGCATTCTGAATAGCTAAGACTGAAATAATTAATTAGAAGTATGCCACATATTCAGAAACTCCAATTTACACTGGCTGTATTCGTTTTTCATTCATTTAATTTTAATCGTATATGTAAATCAATAGGTAGAACTTGAACTGTTGCAAAATAAACCATTTGCTAAAAAATAATTCATATTTTCTATTTGAAATGTTTGAATATATTTTGCATCTTTCTGAACATTATTTTCTAAACACAATAGTGTGTGTTTAGCCTTATAGGGTTGCATTTCCTCACAGCTAAATGTTTTCATGTTACAAACACAAATATTGTATTAAGTGCATTGATCGAAATTTCGTACTGAACAGTAAGATCAGTTTATTTTATAATTCGTGCAAAGTATTACCTTTCTTTGCTTAGAGTAAGTTCTTTAGTAGTTCTTGTGTTTACCACAGCTGGATGTTAGTAGAAGTCATATTATCAAAAACAGGGTAACTATATTTGGGATGGGGGGGGACATCTTAAACGCTATGATTTATATTTTCTTTGATAGGTAAACGTAATGATGAACTACTGTGAATATCAGTATTCTCCTTGTAGCCTGTTTTCTAATAGTAATTTTGTCAAATTAAAGACATGCGTATTTATTTATTTCATAGCTTTTGTACTCTGAACCTCCGCTGACTGAAACTGGGCGATATCATTTACATACTTAAACAGCTTTACCTCATGCACAAAGTTCAAAGATAGCAATTAACCAATGACAGCCTAAAATACGATGAAAATGTTTTTCTTTATGTTGTGTAAATAATTTGTGATTTATGCCCTGACCCATTAATTATATAAATTGAATAAAATAATCAATACAGATTTATTTATCGACGTATTGTCTTATGCAGTCACGTGTGCGTTAAGTATTGAACACCTAAAAATAAAGTAGATTTAATATTTTCTTTTGTTTGTATATTCAAATATTTCTAAGTACCTATTGTAATGACTTCTGTTTAGGCATGGCTGTAATATCTACATATACCATGACAAAATCAAATATTCATAAATACTGGTTTATAAACATTATCTAGTATTTGTTGTCGCTGCAGGAGCAGACATTATGCACTCCAGGAATATGAAAAATACAGTACATGGGGTATTGGTGTAATTACAGGGATAATAAACATTCAAATGTCAGCAGTACATTTTGATCCAGGCTTTTTGTATTTTGTCAGCTAAACAATGCAATATATATAAACATATTTTCAGCTGGTATGTTTTTAAAGTTGTACAGTCAACTAAACTTGCGAATGTATATAATCTATTATTAAAAAGGAAGAAAGAATACAACACTATCAGTATTTAGTAAGAACTTGGGGACATATTAAATGCTATTGTCAAATTGCGATATCTGCAAGATATTTATGATATTAGAGATAATTAATAAAAATAAAACTTCATTTGAATTTCATTGATTGGCATATAGAGGCATAATATCCTAATCGTGACAGTCATTTATTTACCAAAACATGATCCTTTGCTAATTGCCATTTTTATTATATCGTTCCAGTGTATTTAATGTTAGGGATTGTATTTTTATGGTCTAGAACTATAAAATAACACCGTAATAAACAATGACCCTACATCTAGAACAAATAGAACGAGAGCAGCTAATGACTAAATGGCATTTATAATTTATGCTAGTGAAAGATACAGATTATTATAAAGGTTGTATTGTGGTTAATCGATGAAGCTTCAGTC
>JAODUP010001315.1:22500-68564 GCA_025642065.1 Paralvinella palmiformis
CGTGATAATATTGACATATATAACTCAGTGTTCAATGACATATTTGATTCATATTTATGTAATAATGTTGATAATATCTTGATCGAAGGTGATTTTACTACTGAAATCTTTCAAACGCAATTATCACATACCATTAGTCTTAACCAGATGTGTGCTCTTGAATTCACGAAATGTGCACAAGATCTTTCTCAATTTTCCATTGATTATACATAAGAGAGTAAGTCCAATTTTTTTACGAACTTGTATTGACCATTTTGTTTTATCAGAAAGTTTATGTGACAGTGCGTGTTGAATTGTATTCCGTATTACACGTTAGTGATAATTAACTCAGACCATGATATTGTTTCACTCAAATTGTCCATCTCAGTGACTCATAATACTCTTGATGTAGGTATGATTGACTAATTATTTTGGTACAAAGCAACAACTTCCCAGTTAATACAATATCAGAATAATCGGGATCGATTACTTTGTAACTGTGATATCCCAGACCATGTCCTTAAATGTGATGACGTATGCTGTGATATCCATCAGAATTTTATACAGTGATATCATGATAATATTGTGAAAGCTCGCCTTGATGCTAGCTCATGCATACCATCTTCTACGTCTGGTGTCCATACGGAATGAAGCCCTAGTTGGACCGGAATTATAAGCACACACTAGGATAAGACAATATTATGGTACAAATTATGGAACGACAATGGTAATGTACATTCTGGTGTATCATTTGACATACGACAGAAAACTAGATGTGAGTATTGTATTATATTGTTTAATCGGTTATTTAGGGTCTAGACCCATATTACAAAGGCTTAATTATCTTGGTACATGTAAACATACATTACAGCAGTGCAATTATGTTGCAATGTACAATAAAAGCATAGTGCAACAAAAAAACTGCTTTGATGCATGTTTCATTTATTGATTTTAAAATCATATACATTGAGTTTATATCTCTTACTTGAAACTTCTGTAAATTGTTGACAAATATTTATTTCGCAGATTATTATATGCTGGACAATGCAAAAGAAATTCACATTCTATTACATAATCATTCTGAAATTGACTACAGTATAAACAATGTTTATCTCCTTTTAGGTGTTATATTTTGACAATGTCTCAATATCCTAAAAAGCCATTGTTTACTATTTTTCAAACATAAATAATGATTCATTATCAACTGCTTGGTTTATCGAAACATAATTATAGCCATATCGACATAATAAATTCGCATTTTTGTGTACCACGTGGTACGACCCATGTCGTGTAACTTATTACCTATCATATAGCATTGCTTAACTAATTTGTTATCATTCATACTGATTATTTTCAGCCAAACCTTGATACATTTAGTAAAGGAGTTCACATATATAGGGATACCTACCACAATCAGCTAATACGGCCGAATGTTTGGTTGTATTATTGACACCAAGGACACGCTTTAGCAACTTTAATTGTACGCGTTCAATACGCTCTGTTCTTTCATATCACAATATCTCAGCACCATAACATAATATAAGTAATACCACCTTATCTAAAATACGTCGAACATGGTATTTCATTACATAGTGATTCTAATTTCTGCAAATTACTTACCGCTTTAGTTGCTTGCGTTGTTAATGGATCGTGGGCCACATTCCACTTTAATAAACAACTAAAATTCTTAAATATTTCAAATTTTATACAATATTAAGAAATTTACCTTTGTAACACCACTTTTGAAAATTGACATTCATCCCCCATTTACTCCAGTAACTTTCTAACACATCCAATTGTTTTTGCAAACTCCCTGTCGTATCCGAATAAAGCACCAGCTCATCTGCATATAATCAAATATTGACATCTAGAAAACGTTCAGATACAAAGATACCTCTGCAGCATTCTCATCTTAATTATTCAATAAATTCATTAAGGTAGAATGCAAATAACAATGTTGATAACATACAGCCATGACGTGTGCCAATAATACGTTTAGACAATTCAGTAAGACCTTTATATGTACATACACATGCTTTTAATTGTTTATAGAGTGATTGTACTACTTTCACAATTTGTCCACGTATGCCACTTTTCATGAGCTGATGGAATAATAAATTATGACAGATACTATCAAAAGAGAGAGAAAAATCTATGAAACCAATATAGAAACGAGCCATCTTTCTATATAAATATTTGCGACTCATAATAACTAATAAATAATTTGATCAATTGTGCTGTTTCTTTTTCTAAAGCCTGCCTGTTTTTCCTTGTAAACAATTTGATCAATTGTGCTGTTTCTTTTTCTAAAGCCTGCCTGTTTTTCCTTGTAAACACTTTGATTTTCTGCCCATGTAGTAAGTCTTTCATTCAGACCTTTAGTGAACATCTTGCTAGTTATATTAAGTAGTAATATACTTCTGTAGCTTTTCAGATAATTTAATGACCCACCTTTAAGAGGTGTGCATATTAAAGCTTTATCCCATTCTCCGTGACAAATCCCACTGATTATTATACTATTAAGTACTATGTACAATTTAGGTGTTATGATTTTGAATAGTTCCACGACTACCATCCCATCAGCTTCTGGTAATTTCCTATCATGCATACTTAAAATGGCCTTATCTATCTCCTCATGGATGATCAAGATATTGAGAACTTCTGGACTATTATTGTCACATGCCAAACACTATCGGTCACGTGACAATATTCTTATATTGGAGTGATCAAAATTAACTGGCTCTACCTTGGGCACCCGATTTAAGAAATTCGTGAAGTAGCCATGCCATACATCTTTACTTATAGTAGGAAGTCCTCACTTTGCTCGCTTCATAGCCTTTAAATTAGACCAAAATTCGGTGGCTGCATATTTGCATATTTTAATTTTGTTATACAGTCTATCTTTATAAACATTAGCCTTTTTAGTAAATGCATCCTTAAATAGTTTCTTTTATCTACAATATTCTTCTCTAAATTGCTCATCATTTCTGTAAGCTCGATATAAATTTAGACATTTATTTCTCAGTGATTTTATCTGTTGTAACTCATTATCCCACCAAGGTACGGTTTTAGCATGTCTCCGTGTGGAACGCTTTGCTTCAGTTTTAGTCATACCTTTGTCTCTCGGAGCACGTTTATTTACATTTTCAATTATGTTTACCCCCCCCCCCCCCATCTAAGTTAACAGTGTTGCAACATTGTTCAAGAGAATGAAACTGGTTCATACTATACTCATCAGTCAATAATGGTTTATATATTTCCAATTTTTCGGCATTCTAAATAATATGATTGACAGATATATAATAACTATCATCTTTCCGAACCCCCTCATTGACAACATATCGAACATTCATTATACATCATACAGGTAAATAGTCAATTCCCAACTGTGTAACATCTCCAAAAGAAACATTAAAAAAAAAACCAATCATATATATTTGTAGAGCAAATCATACAATCAACTAAACCCTATGTTATCGCCCACTCCAGTGTTTACCATACGAACTCAGTTTTTGCTTCTGTATGTTTAATTTGTAATTTCCATGTATTTTATTTCTATAATTATAATCAGTTATACTAGAGGTAATACCATTTGTTAAGCAATGCGCCCACGTAGCGGAAATCATCCAAAGCAGATTGGGTCTGATGCAAGCAATTTGATGACTCTGCCAAAAACACCATATAATGGTACAGCTGTACAAAATGTAAGTATTGGTCTTATAAATTGTCAGTCGATCTGTAATAAATCTGATGAAATATCTGATGTTGTTAATAATATGGATCTTGATGCTCTTGTCATTACAGAGACTTGGCTGACTGGTAATGTTTCAGACCAGAAAATTGTTGGTGATGTGACTCCAGCTGGATATTCATTCCATTATGCAGCTCGAATTCACAAGAACCAACTGACTTTTGTATCAGGGGGGATAAGTGTTCGTGTAGCTATTATCTACCGATTACACCCCACTAAGAAAAATGGCCTGAAAGCAGCAGATTTCTTCACGAACTTTTCAGTGTCTCTTCTCAAGTCATATGTTGATTGTACGTTTAGTGTTGCACTCCCCACTTTGTGGTATATGTTGCCGGCAACTATTAGAAATGCGTAATCTCTTGAAAATGTTAAATCTCTTTTCAAAAACACACCTATTCAAGGTCGCTTTCACAGATAAATAATTATTATCTTTCAAATCATTAGATATATTATTTGTGGTATTATTATATTTGAATGGCTGCTGCTAGTAACGGCGCTTTATTAAATATACATTATTATTATTATTATTTGTATTATTATTATTATTATTATTATTACGGATCATATCCATAGTAATTGTTCTAAGTGGATAAGTGGATTTATCCTTGTCCCTGTATCAGAGACGTCTAGGAGTACTCCATGGTTTGAAGGCCATTTTGACACTTTTGCGTAATTCCTTCATCCTACCTTTCAAAGATTTGGCATCTTTTCGAGATTCCTCTTCAATATCGTTCGAATTGTATATTCTGTTTCCCTGAAATGGTTTGTATTTTAAAGCTCTAGGGGCTTTCTTCAGTATTCTATCTTTGTCAATTTTGCTGTGGCATCGTGCTACAATCATTCTAGGTTTGGTACCAACAAGTGGTGGTCTACCTGGTGTTATATGAGGATCTTCTATACCTATGGATGTGTCTAACTGTTCTTCCACAGAAGTTTAATACACTCTTTACAGTCATCATCTTCAACTCCTTTTGGTATATTTTGTATAAAAACATTATTTCTTCTACTATAATTACCTTGTTCCAAGTTTGGCTATCGACTTTTATTTTCAATGTATCCAAATTATTTTCCAAGACTTGGCTGTTGTTTACCAGTTTTTCTGACAATTGCCTCTCATTCAGACTTGTCTAGTCATCCATAACGTTGCATACACAAACAATGTCTAATAGCTGGCAATCGTCAATGAAGAGCCTATTTATTTCACCTCAATAATCTTCAAACTTCATATGTAGTATTCCTTGGCAGATATATGTGTATTCGTAAAATGTATTCACAATTATTCACTTTCAAACACATTTAATATACTCAGATTTGCATAACATTTACAATTCTCTCTATTACTCCACTACCATGTAATAATGAGCATTATTAAGGGAAACAAGGAATATATAACGAGTTGTTAAATTTTGTCAACACCTGTAACTTATATATATTTGACTATAAGTGGTTTGGCAGTACTAATGACATATTCACATACATAAGTGATGCCCATTTTACAGCATCTTGGCTATATTACTATATATGTAGCTTTTCGATGCACAATATCATATCTGAGATTAAAATCACAGATAAACTTCCAAGTTAAGATTGTTTGCCTCTGTCTGTTGATTTTAGGCATGATGGTGACATTAATACTAATATTGCCAACAAAGATAATGACGGTTTACCTACTCCCGCAACCAAACCTGTAACTGGCACACCTATTATAGATATTATAGATACGAGCACACTACAAAGACGTTCCTCTGTAACATCCAGATACCACTTGAAGCTTTGTCGTGTAATAGAGAAGATGTGAATCTATTCAACACAGAAACGACATCGACAATATGTGTGCTGAGGTCGGTGATGCATTACACAGAGCCAGTGCGCTTACCATACGTACAAATTGGTGTTATAAAGCAGGTCAGTATATCATACCTGGTTGAAACAACGAATATGTACGTGAAGCCCATATTGAGGTTCGACATGCTTATATCATATGGCGAGACTTCGGGAAGCCCAGACGTAGATCAATGTGTGATCTGATGAAGTCGACGCGCCTATTCTTCAAATACGCCCTAAGACAATGCCAGGCGATATAACAAAAACCAGCACGTGTAGACGCCCTAGCCACATCATTATCACACAAAGACATGACGGCTTTCTGGAAGTCTATTAGAAATATGAGTGATATAATTATACCACTGTCAACATCCATTAACGGTATCACAGGTGTAGAGAAAAGTAGTGACATATCAAGCCAAAACTACAGTGGAATTATATACTGTGTTAACTATGTAGCCAGAAAAGGCCATATCCAATCATTATTAAATTCTGTAGATTCCGCGGATCAATTTATCATCACGCCAAACGACCATTGCTATGGCTATTAGGGATCTGAAGAGATGAAAATCGGTTGGATTTGATTTGCTTGCATCCGAACATTACATCCACTCTGATCATATGTTGAAAGTATTTGAGCCCTTTTTTATACCTCCCTTATTACACACGGTCACTTGCCTGTTAACATTATGAAAACAATCATTGTTCCACTTATTAAGAGTCAAATCGGTGATGTAAACGAGAAGAACAATTATAGACCAATAAGGTTGGTGACATGCTGCATCAAAATTACTGAAACTTGAGCTTTTAAATAATATAGAGATTTGTATTGAATCTATTAATAATTAATTTTGTTTTAAATCCAAACATGATACTGATATGTGTATTTATTCTTTGAAATATGTCATACAGTACTATAGACAGCATAACAGTCCTGTATCTTCGTGTTTTCTTGGTGCCTCTCGCGCATTTGATATAATTAGTTATTGGTATTTGCGGGACGAGGAGTTCCTCTGTTGGTTGTTAGATTATTATACATTTGGTACAACTCACAAGAGTTTTGTGTAAAATTGGGTACGTCAACTTCGGTGTATTTTAAAACCAGTAATGGTGTCCGACAGGGCGGAATGTATCTCCAAGATGATTCTCTTTGGATATAGGCGACCGTAGTACCGTATTAGCTGATACACAAGTTGGTTGTTACATTGATAGTACGTGTGTAAATAACTTTATTTATGCAGACGACATGTGTCTATTGGCCTCGTCCGCCATTGGTCTACAGAGACTTATTGATGTATGCCAACAATGTGGTGTTGTACACCATATAGTATACCATCCAGTTAAATCTATGTGTATGACTATACTTCCTAAAAGATACAAAGTGTCAACTCCCTCATTAAGCCTGAATAAGGCTGACCTTGTGTACACAGATTCCATCAAATATCTCGGTGTTGTTCCAATAACAATTTTAATGACGATGGAAATATCAGTCGCCAGTTGAGATGCCAAGCTCAAATAATATTCTACATAAATTTGCATATTGTACGCAAAAAGGGAAGCTCCATCTTCTTGAATCGTATTATTTAAATTTGTATTGTTCTGAACTATGCTGTGACTACTTCATGTCAAGTATATCCAAATTGAGAGTTGCGTATAAGAATGTGTTTCGTAATTTATTAGACTACGTTAGGCGAGATTGCGCCAGTTCGATGTTTGAAATCAACGCAATTGATATATAAGAAGTACGGATGCGTAAGTCAAAATTCACATTTCGCCAAAGATTGTTGTCGTCGTCTACAAATAATATTGTTACTTGTATTAATACCAACATATGGTTGAGACATAACTATATGTGGCAGAAGTGGGATAATTCTTTATATATTTGTCATAACTATCGAATGTTTCATATTATAGTGACAACTGTTTGTGCTACTGTAATCTAGTCATTTAGTATGCTACTTTCTACTGTAATCTAGTCATTTAGTATGCTACTTTCTACTGTAATCTAGTCATTTAGTATGCTACTTTCTACTGTAATCTAGTCATTTAGTATGCTACTTTCTACTGTAATCTAGTCATTTAGTATGCTACTTTCTACTGTAATCTAGTCATTTAGTATGCTACTTTCTACTGTAATCTAGTCATTTAGTATGCTACTTTCTACTGTAATCTAGTCATTTAGTATGCTACTTTCTACTGTAATCTAGTCATTTAGTATGCTACTTTTTTACTGTAATCTAGTCATTTAGTATGCTACTTTCTACTGTAATCTAGTCATTTAGTATGCTACTTTCTACTGTAATCTAGTCATTTAGTATGCTACTTTCTACTGTAATCTAGTCATTTAGTATGCTACTTTCTACTGTAATCTAGTCATTTAGTATGCTACTTTCTACTGTAATCTAGTCATTTAGTATGCTACTTTCTACTGTAATCTAGTCATTTAGTATGCTACTTTCTACTGTAATCTAGTCATTTAGTATGCTACTTTCTACTGTAATCTAGTCATTTAGTATGCTACTTTCTACTGTAATCTAGTCATTTAGTATGCTACTTTCTACTGTAATCTAGTCATTTAGTATGCTACTTTCTACTGTAATCTAGTCATTTAGTATGCTATTTTATATTGTAACCTAGTCTTTTTATGTTAAGTATGTATGAATGTACGCACTAAGGATGTTTTATCTGAAATAAAATATATCTATCTATCTATCTATCTATCTATCTATCTATCTATCTATTTATCTATTTATCTATATATCTATCTATAAGTGCTAAGGTTTATCGGACACAGGTTTCTGGGTTGAGATTAAACGAATTGTTGGTCATCATCACGCTCTACATTAGATGGCATTGAGGGTCGTTATAATATTGCGGATATACTCCAGGAAACAATATAAGCCATTATATCATTATGTATCATTTGATCCTCATCAAATGGAAGCACTGTTTGAAGAGACAAATCTTGACATTGGTAATATGGTCGGTCGCTGCTCACCGACATTTAACATTGATGATATTAACTCGTCTATTTTATTACTGAAACTTGGTCAATCTGGTGGTGTGTCAGGATATTCATCGGGTCACATTATCAATGGTACTCGTAAACTTCGTGACCATATTACTATTGTATTAACTATCATGATATTTCATAGATTCTCACCCATATAATTTAGATTGTCCACTCTTGTTCCGATTCCAAAAATAAGCGCAAATCAATAAACGTGTCTGACAACTACCGAGTGATTGCTCTGAACAGTATTCTCGGCGAGGTCTTGGATAACCCAATCCCGCTTAAGTATCATGATGTTTTAGTACCTCTGATATGAAATTTATGTTTAAGAAGTCTCATATTACAACACAGTGTACATTTGTTGTTAATGAAATTAACCAATATTACCAAAATAATGATATAAATGTTTATGTGACTCTCTTGGACGCCAGTAGAGCGTTTGACAGAGTAAATTATGTAAAACCATTTGCTTCTAAAACGTCAGATATATCCACTAATGTGATATTTTCTGATTGTATTTTATATAAATCAGAGCATACGTATTCAGTGGGGTTCATTTATGTGAACGATATGTTCTGTCTCTAATGGTGTAAACCAGGGTGGGGTTTTGTCACCTATACTTTTCACAGGGTATATTGATGAACTTTTGTCTCGATTATCTGGCACCGAACTTGGATGTTACATTGGGAATATTTGTTGTGCGGCTTTAGGATATGCAGAATTTAGCACACTTTTGGTCCAACACTTTCTGGTTTAAGATATATGTTGAATTTGTCATCAATTTCTCAAGGTTATGGTGTTATGTTTAATTCATCAAAAACAAGCTATTATTATTTAGTCGATTGTTTTCCAGATGTTGTGTACATGTACTTTATGTTGAGTTTAAAGGCTCTGTTATTGAATTAATTAAGCATGATAAACATCTTGGCAATATCATTGGACAAAATTGTTCTATGTATCAGATAAAAGATTGTTTGAGTGCCTTCAATGGTAAAGTAAATATGGTTAAGTCTCATTTTGGTCACATCGACTTTGATAGTCTATATCAAATATTTAAAACCTACTTCAAGCCATTGTATGGTTCCCAGCTTTGGGATTATGAGAATACAATTATCGACACGTTGAATGTTACATGACGAAAGGCTATTCGCTGGTAACTTAATCTACCAACTACAACCCATTGTAATTTACTACCATATCATTTTGATGACATACCATCAAACACTCAATTATATAAGCGCGTTATCTCTTTTGTTAATGGCTTATCAAAATCTACCAATATAATCATATATCTTTTGTTACCGATTAGTTGTTAATGTTAGTGGTTCTTCTGTAAGCAATACAATATCAATGTTATCATGAATGTGATGTGTACTTCGATCATATTTGTGTAGTATCAACAAAAATACTTACCCTCTATATACATGCATGGATTACAGTATCGCTATCACCGCCAGTGTGATACGTGATATTTTACACATGATACATGTTAATCCAAATTTCTGCATATTTAATGTCTTAGAATTACATTATATCTTAAATTCATTTTTGCACTGAATAATTACTGCACATGCACATATTAGGTGTAAATACACAACGTTGTACATTTAATATATGTTTGCTTGTTTAAAGGTGTTTGTGTTTTGTGTTTGTGATAAAGAAGAAAATTCTAAATAAAGTTCCAGATCAATTAGTGAATTAGAGAATAAACACATTATTTATTAGAAACCTAATAGTAGCTGATGTGACATGCATTAGGCAGATTTATTAGTGATAACGTACTGTCAGCAGGTATAATACATTTTTACTTTCTGCAAAAGGAAGCTTGCTATTAGATTTTTCAAATTGGACGGATCGAAAGTGAAGCAAGGAATTTATTACCTGGATATTAAGTACAGGATGCTGCCTAGAGAAACATATTGAGCCAGATAATTAATTCTAATTATGGGATATGTTACTTCAAATAAAATGCAGTTCTGTATAAGTAGAAGATCGCCTATGGGGAATAAATAATTCAGAAATATCACTCTTGATCTAAGTGAAGAAATAGCGGATACAATCTTTACGAATGTGATCAATTCAAAACGAGGCCATCACCTTCAATTCAGGAGATTGGAGTAGAAATATCTCATAAAAATTGCATTTTTGATAGGATTATATTTATGTAACGATATCATGAAAATGTTAAATATAAAAGTGAAAAAATAAATACTTAACACCTGAATAAGAAGGCTCAGACTATATAGAAAAGAAAATATAATTGGTTTCTGGTATCGACATCAATTAGTTGGTAGACATAACATAGTTAAGGTATTGTACTGTATCATAATTCTCGGCTTAGCCGTATTCAGCAATTAAATTTTCTGTACATTAACTGGAACTAGTTATCTTATGATTGGAAATGAAAAACAATTTGGAAATAACGCTTAGTTATCAGTGTACTATCATTTGTATTTAGGAAATGCAATTGGTTTACATTTATTATATATTGGTTGTTTAGGAAGTTAATTCGTGCTAATTTATTTATTGTGTTCATATTTGGAAGTGTACTTTACTAGATGCGTCATGCTGCTTCCGCTTGTTATATATATACATACTTGGGAATGTAATGTTCTTATTTAGATTGGTAGAAGTTAATTTGCAAAACTGCATTCTGAACTAATGACATACAAGATTCATTGTAATTCAGAATTAGATAATATAATTGATGAAATAATGAGACATAATTCTTGAATCTATAACACCAATTTTCTTTGGCCTCGTGGGTAGAGCGTAAGATTATTTACCTATGACTGTGGTCATACAGTGTGGGAGGTCGCAGGTTCGAGCCTTGGCCGTGTCACTATAGTAGGAGGAGTTTTTCATTCAGCCAGACAACTGGCAAGGTTTCTCCACCGAATATGTCACATATTTTAATTCTAAATTTATTTAGAATTAGTCTCGGTAAGGAAACTAAAAATCACAGCCCATATGAGTCTCCCTCAATTGAGATTGCCAGCCACGTTAATAACTATCATTTCGGCCATAATTATTATTATATTTAAAAAAATCATTTTGTTTATAGCGAACTATTCGTCATGTAGAAATGAAGGTTTTTCCTAAAACAATGGTGCTTTTTATCTCCACATATATTGTGCCTCAATAATGCTATCTTTTGAAAATTACGAACTGATCTTTGTACCTGGGGGATAAGTGTTCATTTATCTATGTTTTACCAATTGCACCCCATTATTGAAATAACCTGAAAGTCATAGATGTCTTTGAGTTATTTGTTGACTCCTATGCTGCAATCTGTTTCTCTTAGGAATACATTGGAATTGTTATATGAATCCAAATATTAAACAACTGGTTGACATTTATAGATCGACCAATTTCAATGTTCTGAGCCAGTGCCACCATATATATATATATATATATTTTATATATATATATATATATATATATATATATATATATATATATATATATATATATAAAAAAAAAAAAAACCTAAAACACACACACACACGCAGGGTATGTATCTTCCATTCTCCATGATATTTCCTTATTAACGATGATATATCTTTTTTACAAAATTAGTTTGTTTCAGCTAAAGGTATTTCATACAGGAGATTAACAAGGATCCTTTCATTGTCGATCTGGGAGTCTATTATCTGTAATTGGATGCACCAGGTGATATTCTAGTGGATCTGTATAAGTGCGCATTGTGGGAGCTTGTTGATGAGCATGCACCTTAATGGACAAAGGAAATGACAAGAAGCCCACTATGCATGGAAAGGATATACAGCCTATATATATAAATAGAATGGCAGAGCTGTGGACGTGGACCAATTTGTATGTTCATTATGTAATGTTCAAGTTTAGTAAGTCAGTATAATCCATTGTTTCAATTACTTCTATTAATGTACACAACGGGTTCTCCTTCAGTAACCTATCACAGTGTATACTATTGATATCAGACTTGTAGTTGTAAAATCATCTGATAGTTTCTATGCCGTTGATCTTATATTGCGCGGTAATGAGTGTCAGGAAGCTCTGATTAGCCCAAATAGAAAGATAGTTAATACATCATTATATCTAGGTATTTCCCAAGATACATGAAATTGTCTTCATAATATTACACATAATATGGATATCCTTCAATGATGACTGGCCAGTTTAACACTATATGGACAGAGTGAAGAGTGGGTTGACGTAATGAAGCCATAGGACTATCAAAAGGAAAGGAGTTTTTCACAAAAGAGAGTAGGCAATAAAATCTTCCTGATAAAATTCACTAAGATATGAAACCTAAGATATGAAACTTAAGCGTCGTGAAAAATGTATTTGCATATAGTATAAGCATATATGTGTGACTAATTTTAATGTTATATAATTTTAACAAAATGTTAAAATATTTCTAAGTTTGTTTATTGTGTCCACCGAGGAATTTTATTTTGAGCTTTATATAACGCTTAATAAGAATAAATAGCGAATTGTACGTTTTATAGTGCCTTGATGAAGTTTAAAGGTTCTAATGTTTCTCACATTGAATATATAATTAAAACACGTTCGAGCTTCCACATGTTATACATAAATAGACTGGTTTGTATATAATATAAATAGACTAATTTAAATAAGAGCTTTTTAGGAAACTCACAGAGTATTTAATTTGTACTTGCTGCAAGTGTTTACTTGCTGAAAATTTAAAATGGCCATGCATTTCTGGAAGTGGTTTTGTGTGTGTGTATGTTATATATATATATATATATATATATTATATATATAAAAAAAAAAAAAGAGACAAATCGCCTAACGATGTTGTTCCACTCGTACTTAAGTATGAAACAGGATATAGTATAGTGATTTGAAACGTACAAGAAACCCTTGCAGCTGAAACTAAACTGATGTTACCTATTCCTTTGTGAGTTTAGTTACCAGACAAACATTTCTGGAAGTGGTTTGTGTGTGTGTGTGTGTATGTGATATATATATATATATATATATATATATATATATATATATATATATATATATATATCATTGGATTTACTCATGTTTGGCAAACACATAATATTTGTAGTACGACGTTAGGTTTAGTATTTTGTTACATACAAATCATTATACTATATACAAATCATTATAATATATACAAATAATTATACTATATACAAATCATTATACTATATACAAATCATTATACTATTAACAAATCATTATACTATATACAAATCATTATACTATTAACAAATCATTATACTATATACAGACATTATTATTCTATATATAATCTATTCGTTCACCAAATGGAGAGGGAAGACATTCAATAAAGATGAAAATCGAACTACTTTAATCAATCAAGTTTTGTGTGAAGATTATATCACCGATAGAGTGTGAGCAAGAATGTAGGCTTATTAGAGAAATAAAACAACGGAATTCCTTTGGCGTCATTTTATTGTCTTGTCTATGTTGATAAATCATCTATACATCACATTTGGATTCGACACGCGCTTTTCCTGAATACCTTTAGAAAATGATAAGTTGAAGAGGTCTGCGTTAATGTGTCAGATGATGGTAGATATTTAGCTGGAGCAGATAGACAGCTTTGAGAATTACTTCGATAACTAGATAAAGTCAAGATTGATTACTCAACAGGCGAGAAAGGCATAATGTATAATAAGTAACGATTTCTTCTAAAGTTGTCACGGTGAAGTTCATTTTTTGTTGAAGGAGAAACATATCATGTGCACAGATGTGCATGACGTGATAGTTTCTCGGTGTATATAAGTTATCTGTTTAATTGGTGAAAGCTTACTTCGATGTTGTTGAATGTATGTATGTGCGAATGCTCATGCTCACATCTAGGTAGTGGAACATTTATCTGAATAAAAACAAAACGCAAAATGATTTTTTTTTGTAATAACTCAAACTGCTTTAACGAAATTATCAAGTTTTCTAAAATAAACTATATACAAATAGATAAAGATACATATTAAAAGCTTGATATACTTACACATACCTAGACAAGTATCCATACATATAGATATATAGAAATATAAGTAGATAAATCATGAGCAAGAAGCATACTCAAGATTAATATAAAGTACTTCTTTTTAGATCGTTGCCATTTCAATGACGTCAGGCACGGGACATAAATGTATTATCGATCTCAAAGTGAGTAAAATAGATAAAGAAGTGAAACATTCAAATTTCACATAATAATAATAATAATAATAATAATGTTTATTTAATAAAACGCCCTTACTAGCAGGAGCCATTTAAAGGCGCTGTACAATTAATATGTAATATAATAATAGCCCAAATAAAATGTCTGTAAGAATCCTGTAATTATTTAAAAGATAATAATTATTTATTTGTGAAAGCGACCTTAAATAGGTGTGATTTTAGAAGAGATTTAAAATGTTCGAGAGACGACACATTTCTAATAGCTGCCGGTAACCTATTCCACAAATTGGGGGCTGCAACACTAATCGCACAATCACCATATGACTTGAGCCGAGACACTGGCACCTCCAATAGTATCTGACTGGATGACCTGAGTTTTTGAAGAATTGGGGTGACATGATCATATTTTCTAGTATTTGTTACAATGCGAGCTGTACTATTCTGAATTCTCTGAAGGCGATTAATATTATAATCAGATATGCCATATAACAGGGAGTTACAATAGTCTATACGAGATGTAACAAAGGCATGGACTACAGTTACAAGTGATTCTTGTGTCAATAATGCTTTTAAACGGTGGATGTTCTTAAGATGGTAATAGGCAGCTCAGTATACTGATGTGACATGTTCATGCATGTTAATACATTGGTCAAAAATAACCCATAGATTTGTTACTAACCCATATGGGGTAATCGAAATGCACCCATCTGTAATGCTGGTGCCACTAGCGATTTAACACAATGTGGTGATGCCAAATATATAATATTAGTTTTATTATCATTTAGTTTTAGAAGATTTTGAGTCATCCATAGCCGTATATCAGCAATACAATGTTCTAAATTCTTCAAGGAAGAGGAGAAATTTAACTAATTTAACTCATTGTCATGACCATGAGCATATAAGTGATATTTAACCCTATATCGCTGCGCAATGACCCCAAGAGGACGGGAATTCACTGTGAAAACCTGAGGACCAAGAACTAGATCCTGTGGTACACTAGATAATAAAAACTGAATGTCAGATAAAATACAATGAACAGACACTCTCTGGGAGCGTTGTTCCAGATAGGATCTAAACCATTCAAGTACTCTACCTGACAGACCAAACATGTCTTTTAACCTAGAGAAAAGTACATTATGGTCAACTGTATCAAATGCAGCAGACAGGTCCAGAAGAACAAGTATTACTGGCTTACCTTGATCAATTGACATCATAATATCATTTTTCACTCGAACAAAGGCTGTTTCAGTGCTGTGACCACTTTTATAGGCAGACTGTAGTGATTCATTAAGGTTATTATTGATTAAATATTTGTTTAGATGGAAAGCAACTGCCTTTTCTATAACCTTAGATAAAAATGTAAGATTTGAAACATGTCTGTAATTGTTTAGAATATTACAGTCCATAGTGTGGTTTTTTATTAATGGTTTTACAAGGGCAGCTTTCATGGATCTTGGGAAAACACCCAGAGATAATGATTTATTAACTATATTTGTAATTGGGTTTATCAGAACATCCAGACAATCTTTCACAAGCCATATAGGCATAGGGTGAACTGCACAAAAAGCATTAGATGACTTTTGCAGCAACTGTCTGATATCAGTCTCCGTAAAAGGCTGAAATGTATCCTTCATGGATATGCAGGACTCCTCTATCAATGGTTTACCCTGTGATAAGGTGCTGGAATGGAACCCACTATGTATATTTAATATATTTCGACAGAAAAAGTTATTAAAACAATGGGCCATATCTTTATCTGAGTTGATATTATTTGGAAGGACAGGTTGACTTTTATGTAATACTTTATTCACAAAACTGAAAACAGTCCTTTGATTTCTCTTGGAGGTTTTGAGCGTTTTATTATAATAGTCAGATTTAGCACAGGCAATGGTATTTTTATCTGACCTTTCAAAATGAACTTACAAACTGGTCCTGATCAACTGCCGCTCACAATACCTTCTGTGTCTTTTTGCAGCCTGTATGTTCTTATTATATCATGGAAGCATTGGTCTGCTTGGCATTTCCTTTGTCCTTATAGGTACATGTTCATCTACAATGTATGTGAATGTACTATCATAGAGATCAGGATCGACGTCATCCGATGGATCCAATACCAGAGAAGAGACTTGCAGATCATTAAGAAAAGCCTCCTTGTCAATTGACTTGTATCTTCTATATGAAATATCTTTAGCTGAAACAGATTGTTTCTGTAAAGATACATTAATGTCAACAAGGAAATGATCAGACAGCATGGAAGACACAGACACACCTTTAATCAAATTGTCATCATCACGGGAGATGACAAGATCTAAGATGTGATCATGTCTGTGTGTTATTTCTTGGACATGCTGCCTGAGATTGGCAGATCTAAGAATGTCAGCCAGTTGTTTGGTATCTGCATTCCTCTGGCAATCCCAATGTATATTGAAATCACCTAAGATCAACAGATGACCACTGTTGGTAGCAAGAGAGTCAACAAATTCCGAAAATTCCTTGAAGAAATCTGCTGCTTTCAGGCCATTTTTCTTATTGGGGTGTAATCGGTAGATAATAGCTACCCGAACATTTATTCGTCCAGATACAAAAGTCAATTGGTAATTTTCAAAAGACTTAGCTTGAAAACGCAATTGGTTTTCACACTTCAAAGAATCACGGATAAGAATGCCGACTCCCCCATCTTTCTTGTGAATCCGAGATGCCCAATGGAATTAATATCCAGCTGGAGTCACATCACCAGCAATTTTCTGGTCTTAAACATTACCAGTCAGCCAAGTCTCTGTAATGACAAAGTATCAAGATCCATATTCTTAATAACATCAGATATTTCATCAGATTTATTACAGATCGACTGACAATTTATAAGACGAATACTTACATTTTATACAGCTGTGCCACTATATAGTGTTACTGGCAGAGTGATCAAATTGCTTGCATCAGACCCAATCTGATTGGGATGTTTTCAAATGATATTACCACCATAGGGTCGTAATGCAAGCAACTGCTCTCTAGTATAATTCATTTTAATTATAGAAATAAAATAAGTTAAAATAGAAAATAAGACATACACAAGCAAAAACCGAGTTCTTATGGTAAACACTGCAGTGGGCGATAATATAGGGCGTCAAATGAGCAGTTAAAAAGAAAATACAAGAAATACGAAATAACTAGATATAATTAATTTATATTAATATAAATGAATCTATATTACACAGTATGCAAGATTCACCAGACAACAGATAATCATCGTCTTCGAATTAATTGTATTTGTTTTGCAAAACCTTACATTAAATCTTTTATAATTATAGATACAATCAAATTGATTAATGAAGATAATATTCCATCTGACTAATTCATACAAAGTTGTCTAAAACATTTTTTCTGTGGAAGAGTATAATTAATAGACTAAATATCCAAGAGTTAAACGACTGTAGCAGACAAGTCATGCAATTAATGCATTACAAGTAATTCTGACTCTGGAACAGAATTAATGCTTCATATCTAAGTCAAGCTATTTGTTATCTTTTTTTCATAACAAACATACAGGGTGTTTCATCTTAACTTTCCTTCATTACCTTTAGAGGTCACTCGGCCCATTTAGCCTACCAAAGGTTGCGGTAATCGTAATCGGTAATCGTGATCGGTATTCGGTAATCGTAGTCGATTGTAATCGAATACATGATTTCATGTAATCGTAATCGCGATTTCCAGATGCAATGTAATAGTACTCAGGGATTATTTTCACGATTACACAAGGTGTTTTATTATTTGCCATGTTATATCATGTCAGAGATATGGTTTGGTATCTAAGGCAGGGTATAACAATATAGCTGATATACATATCCATTGACGGACTGCTGTCATATTTATATACATCATGATTTGTCAATTTAGTTATTCTATGAACATGAAAGGAAAATGTGTTGAAACATTACTTCATATGTTGCCGCTCTTATACATAATCGAAACAGGCATTTAGAATAACTCGTGTTGTTTTCACATAGCTAAACCCAAGCTAGTCACACAGGCAGCAATCGTGCATGGCTTTTTTTCTTCTGACACCGTCGTTTTAACTCCAACTGTAAACGATAC
Source organism: Paralvinella palmiformis (assembly GCA_025642065.1). Taxonomy (NCBI): domain Eukaryota; kingdom Metazoa; phylum Annelida; class Polychaeta; order Terebellida; family Alvinellidae; genus Paralvinella; species Paralvinella palmiformis. The sequence goes on from JAODUP010001315.1 coordinate 41,322, forward strand.
TGATTGGCCAGCAGTCAGATGACAAGCAGCCAAATAAATTAACTAATATCTCACTGAATATATACAAGGCTACCCGATTGACATACCGATTGACAAAACGTTGGCATTAGACGGAGATCAAAGGTCGATTTACGGAGTTGGGAGGTGCTCGAGTTAAAGAAGAAAAATATAATTTAAAGCATACCAATAATTTAAGACTGTAAAAGTGGTCTATTTACAGAGTTGGTCAAATTACAGAGATGGCCGGAGTTTGGGTTTTGAGAATATTATAATTATCCTATTTATTATATAGACTTTACCTGGCTATAGTCACACCACCTACGATGCATTTCGTTAATAAATATATATTCAAACAATTCCATTAATATTGTTTGCACGGATCTCAGTTTGCACTAATCTCAGTTATCTCTATAAATACCTGTACATTCATGACAACTGCATTACTTGCTCCTTTGCTCTCTGGTGAATTTTGATCTCATAAATATTAAAACAATTAATGTCGTACAATGGCTTGAAAGTCTCTTGTACATTTGTATTTCAACAACTGATCCAGAAAGTGGGTCTGGTTCTTACAAAGCAACATGATTCGTAATCATAATCAATTACCCTGAGTCCTATAATTGCCCCAATCCTCTCTACCATGTGCCCCAAAGTGGCAGTCAAACGTCAATTATCAATCATAACAAACCAAAACTGAAAAAAGGTCCGGATTGAAATAGTTATTATATACTTAGGGTGTGATGCCACACTGGTTTCCTTTATCCAAAGTATTAAATTACTAATATAAATTAAGTTACTCTTTTTAACAATTGGCGCTTTATGGGAAGTTTTATTTTGAAGGAAGATGCAGTAATAAATATAGCACAATCATTATAACTGGATAGACAGTACTATTAAGAGTTTGCAAAGAAGCAACAACAACAAGAACAAAAACAACAACAACACACACGCACACACACACATACATACACACACACACACATACAAGGATTGGTGGGACATTACACATGTCGCAGCGTGAAAGGTCGTCATTATAATATACTACTACTACTACTACTACTACTACTACTACTACTATTACTACTACTACTACTACTACTACTACTATTACTACTACTACTACTACTACTACTACTACTACTACTAATAATAATAATAATATACTACGTATAAAACATATACCACGGTATACCGATATATGCTGTTTGATAAATCTATACTTGCTACTCTTATTTATATCTCTGTCGTGGTTGTAATGTAAGTCTGATCCTGCCTAATTCTAGCTTATTCTTAATAATAAGTGTACATTAATTACTGTGATAACGCTAATTTATAAGAATATTAGTGCTAATGTCTTTTATATGTGCCATTATGCTCGTGCGACTGAAAACGATATAAATAAAGACTCACATAGAAACAATTTATTTCTGAAAAATACTTCAAATTTACATAAACCATTTTAGTAAAAATGTAATTAGCGTTAGATGACATATATTGGCCAAACAATTGATGATGATTATAATGATGAAACGCCTAAAGTCGGTCGTAATAAGTTATATAAATATATAGGAGGAGACTAGAATATCAAATTGTATTTCATTAAAGATGGCGTTGTATCCAGAAACTGTTACAACGCATCACCCTGGAGAAGAATCAGAGATACAGTGAAGATTAAGAACAACTACATCTGATGATGTATTTTTAAGAAGGTGTCCTGATATTTGTCAGATAGGAGATATGTTTATATGACATTCTCATAACCCTTTTCAGTGAACGATTATATGTATATTTCATATCTCGTGATCTTGTTACAAATTTATATTGCACGAGAGTAATAATAACTATAGAGTCACATAAGTAATTTCAAATAAAACTTACTAACTTGATACATTAATGTTTCCCTAGTTATATCATCGCTGTACACATTATGCCTCAACACATTAGTAGTATTTCAATATCGTTATTGAAGAATCAGTGATACTCGAGCTAAATATGTAATATTGGACATCTTAACCTGATATAATTTTATTTTGTAGTTTAGATATTGGGTAAATTACAACTGTTAAACTGAAATTTAAAAACAATACAAAAAAACACAATAACAATTAAAATGAAATATTATCATTTTTAGAGATTACAATTTAATATCTTTGAAATAATCAAACTTACACTAAAATTAACGCAAATTATGTTTAGAATATTAGTATATCAGATCTCTACATTAAGGCAACTGTTTACTACATTTTAAATATATATTCAGTATTAAAACTGTAAAATCTTGTTCCTTTGTTTAAATTGGGGATTATCTTTGGCTAATTAAGATTAGCATTTAAACATAATGATTAAGTAATACATTAAATCGTGTAGCAATAATTTGGTCCATTGATTCTACAATTCTACACTAATCAATTTCACGAATAACGATCAAAACTGTATAGGTCTACTAAACATTTATCATAATCTATACATTTTTGTAAGCTCTCTGCGTGTCATCTCTGTTGTAGGTAAATAATTTAATATTTTGATAACTAAAAGCTTATCATTTTACGTTTACGTTCATTCCTAGTTGAGCGTTCTACTAAAGATAATTTAGTTTCCCATATTTAATCCAGTTATTTGGTTTGGAAGACTTAACTAAAACCCCTATTTATGCAATATTGGTGACACATAATGGATAACTCTGGATTTCGGACATAAAATGACAGTTAGAGATTACTATTGCTAAATATTAAACCATTTTCCCGTTCAGTCATAACCTAACTCAAGAAGATGTTACATTACATTTGAGGGGCATAGCACTATGAGGCATAATTTTTAGATATTGTTAGATAATTTCTTTATCTGAACTTTAAGCATTCCATGAATGACAACATTAAAGATTACAGATTGACTAATTGGTAAATATTTCGATACATATTGAGATCGATTGGGAACCATACGTTACTAGGTTCAGATTGATTTGGTGATACTCTACTCATTCAAATAAATCTGATTTATACACATATAATGGCTTATCTTGAATATAACATCTGGTTGTTTTTGCAGGTGCAGGTGGGCTATGCGATATTAAAGTCTGAGTGTGTATGTGTTTGCGTGCGTGCATGTTTGTGTATATATGTATGTATGTGTGTGTGTGTGCGCGTGCGCGCGTGCGGGTGTGTGCTCAATCGTGTTTCTGTGTGTGCTTAGGATATATATAATTACTCTCGAACCTACCATATAATTTCCACCTTTTTCTTGGATTAATTTTGAAAGACTAACATGTTTTGAAGTTGTAATCTTTATCGTCATCCTAACATGATTACAACCAATTGATGACTTTGTTCCTATTATACTTTTCTATTCATGTAATTATTTTGTAACAATAAAATATTCAATATTCCCGTGATATTTAGTCGCAACTAATATTTTTATTAAGTCATAAATACCTTTTAATCCTTTTTGTTTTTAAGTCTACGCTATAGCTGGGGGTATTGGAACACATTAAAGCTGCCATATTGATACCCAAGAGACGTGTTTCATTTTAGAAATAAAAACATTTAAATACATCTTTCTGTCTACGCTTTGAATGTATGCATCATGATATTAAAACTGGAGCGAATAATGCACACATAGTTTCACTGCATTTTGTACTATATTTACAATATATCATATTATCTATAAAAAACTTTAACTTCTAAAACCAGGTTACTAATTGATAGAAAATATTTTCTTAGTGATTCGTAGAGTACCCTTTGAAATAAATATGCAATTGCTTATTTATTTCTTGATGTGTAATAAACTTTCATATTAATTGGAAATTTTGTGAGCCTTTTTGAGGCAGAGCCAACTGCATAGAACATATTTGATGACATTCTCAGTTTGATATTATTCCTTGTTTTTGTCATGCACTACTTTTTTCTAATTAAGAATTATACCTTTTATGAGATTTGGGCGGTTTCTTATATCATTAATAATGGAAAAAGAGGTAACTTTCAATTTAACTTCTTTTACTCCAAATGTTAAATTAGTTACTTTCTCTTCTGAAGATGTGCATAATGAAGTATACTTTATTTTACGGTCTTATTTATCGATATATGTGAGGAACCTAAAGGTTATGCTACAGATTCAAGAGTCTCATAACAACAATATCATTATGTTCGTAGTGTGAACCATGTACAAAAGGGTACCTCTATGATTTGTTTTAATTTTGTTTTTCAAAAGTTTTAAAATAACTGGTAGTTAGCTAACCGTTTGTAAATATGCTAAATGGATTAATGTACCCGAATGGTTAGCTTTAGGAATAGGCGACGATTTTTCTAAGTGAAGGATGCAAATGTTATTCTACTTCAAATTTTCAATTTGCAAAGATTAAAAACTGATATGTGTCAGAGGTAAATGTTGCTGTTTTATGGCCACATTAGTCCACAAGGTAGGTTAAATTAGAAGAGCAACCTCCAAAGGTAATGAGGCGAAGTGAAAGATGAAACACCCTTCTGACATAGCTCGATTGGGGTTGAAGCCAGGTGCTATTGATATGTGGCCAATGACGCTACCTGTTAGGCCATGGAGGCCTTGATATGTGTAAGTAAATACTTACTTAGAGATTGTTACAATGATACGTTGGTAAAAACCCACGAAATACGTAATTCGTCTCTACACTCTATATATTGTCGTAAAGATTTGTTCATCAGGGTAGGTACTCTGGACAGTGAGCGGCCTTTCATTGAAACTGGCTTATCTACATGGTTTCTCGAATAGTCATCTGTTGTCCTATTATTTCTGGACGCTCATTTTGATTTTGTCAGAAATCAAGAACAAAACTCTTTTTATGGGTAATTCCGTGATTTCGAAATGTCATGAGTAAGATTTATACGTATTACGAAAATAACCAACCTTGCCTGTCGCCCTGTTTATCCATTTCCATGGTAACAGGCAAATGACGCAGACTGTGATGACAGTTTGGCCGCCCCCATTACTAGTTAATCTTTTTTCCAAATATTGTCACGCCAATGGTTATTTTTAGTGAAGAGAACAAATGCCACAACATTCCCAAACAAGTAGATTTAAACCAGATCTTCATTCATGTTCTTTGTTTATTTAAAATTGTAATGTTTAGTCCAAGGTCGATTAGTAAATTAAAATAACATAAACACAGACAAGTAATCGGACTTTGAATACATAAAGATATAAAGTAACGCAGAATTTCGTTTTTTACCCTCATCATTGTCAAAGAGAGGCTAGATATTTTCCATCCTCCTATTAGTACCTCAAGTGAATATCAACCGAACTAATTCGGGGTTTACTTTCTACAGAAAGTCCATTAATACCAATATTGCACATCGCTCACTTAGTAATGGTAATTCTTATCGGCAACGACATCGTACTGATGATTGATGGTTTATGGCCACTTTTGTGCACATGATGGGCTAAATGGGATGTTACAATTAGGTGTACAACATATATCATATTTATGATTCACATATGTTGTTTAATGGAGTGGCACGACTTCTTCTCATCTCAACTACACAAACAAAAATGGACGTACATTATCAGTATTATTTTGCCGAATAAAGAGTTGAACATTTTCATCAATAAGTGAATATTTACAAGTGGTCAGTAGGTAGGTATTCGCATGCTTACTTCACCACTCATAGGTTCACCCCCCATCCACACACACACACAGACACACACACACACACACACACACACACACACAGAGAGAGAGATAGAGAGATAGAGACAGAGGGAGCGAGGGAGAGAGAGAGAGAGAGAGAGAGAGAGTATACATTTGTCAACATTATCATAGCCTATAAATATATATATGAACGTACAGATACACACTTGGCAGTGAGATATAGAAAATACAATTCATATATAAACACCCAATGTCACCCACATACCTAAACACCGGAAACAAATATAAAGTGAAATTGTACAACTAGGAATATTTCTTTAGTAGTTTTGTGTCGAATTATCTGTACATAATAATATCTGTACAAGATAAATAGTCCGACATTTCTGGGAATCTCGAATGAGAGTAGATATATAATAAATGGAATGATCAGTTATATAATAAATGGAATGATCAGTTATATAATAAATGGAATGATCAGTTATATAATAAATGGAATGATCAGTTATATAATAAATGGAATAATCAGTTATATAATAAATGGAATGATCAGTTATATAATAAATGGAATAATCAGTTATATAATAAATGGAATGATCAGTTATATAATAAATGGAATGATCAGTTATATAATAAATGGAATGATCAGTTATATAATAAATGGAATAATCAGTTATATAATAAATGGAATGATCAGTTATATAATAAATGGAATAATCAGTTATATAATAAATGGAATGATCAGTTATATAATAAATGGAATGATCAGTTAGAATGACAACATTACATAAAAATAGAACTAATTTGCTGAATAAACAACATAATAATACATTAATATATTTAATTATAAAACCAAGCTACAAAATGTAGGTCTTTAGAAGGACTAATGACACAATAACACTCTGATTATGGGACTTAGTAAAGAAAATACGTGTTGTTTCTAATCCTTGAAATTCTAGTGTATTTTAGTTCGATTAAGTTATTCTGGATTTAAATTTGTTTCGAGGTTTTTGTTTATTTAAATGTTTCACGCTCGTTAAATAAATCAGCCATTATAACATTTAAAGACCTCGTGACAAACATACTCAGGTTATGGTTTAGTATAGATATATTTGAACAAATCTACCAGCATGGATAAGTAAATACTAATATAATATATTAATGTATTGTTGACAGGACCTTCGTGGATATCTAACAGTTTTAGTAATCGTTTCCACTCCTCCATATTCATCTTTTATTCTTCTTTATCTAAAGGATATTGCTTAATAAATAACATAAATGATATGCTGCCAGTAGAGTAAGTAAATTGTTATCTAGCACAGTACAATAAATTATACATAACATGACACATAAAAGTGTAGTAAAGTGACAATTAACAAGGTGGTCAAGGGCCTATGTTTTAGGAGGGACGATGGACATAAAGGAAGTGAAAGCAACAATTAACTAACCACCAAACTATAAAATAAAACATTTTGTTATTAATTAAAAGCAGCATTGAAGAGAAATGTCTTAACACATATTATAATATTTACGACCCAATATCTGCTGGAAGTATAATACACAACCTAGGAACTGTATCACCAAATGGCCAATTGTCACATGTCTTCGTCAATGGTTACGAAGATAAAGCCTTTATTAATTATAAGTGATCTTGTGAGCTAGCTGTTTGCTCTTAAGAAACTATAGAGTGATAAATGTTGAAACACAGTGTGTCAGTTAATTGACTATATACAGATTTTACGTCGGCCTATCTGAAGGTGGTGTCATCCTTAACTTCGCTTCGTTACCTTTCAAGGTCGCTCGGCCCATTTAGCCTACCATGTGTACAAAAGTGGCCGTAAACACCAATCATCATCATCATCATCATCATCATCATCATAAAGTTTTTAAAGTTTATTTGAATTAAAAGGAAGATCTAACCCTGAACTTACAATTGCCTAGTTTTGCAATCTTGCCTGTTGAAGTCCTTAATTAGTAAGTCAAGATGTTGATGAACATCACGAAGACAAAAAAAGGAAACAGAAACAATACAACAAAGGAAAGAAGGAATAAGCGGAGAAGAGCAATATATCAACAAGTATAACTTTATTATTGGGATTATCTTTAATATTAATTAATGTAAGGCTATTTATCTTATCTGTTATTAATCTATATAATTGTAACATATTAATTTATGCATGTTTTCATTTACGTTGGCATTTGTTTATAAATATGAAGTAATATTCATAATAATGATATTATCCTACATTTGTGACATATAATCAAGGAAGTAACCTTATGTATAACTGAAATAAAACCTCAATACAATATGTAAATGATGTGGGAAGTCTAATGTATAAAAATAAACTAACAAAGTGATAAAATATTGTCTAACAGATTATTGATGGCTAATATAACTAAGGAATGTTAATTTGAATTATATAAATAGACAATGAGGTGACATATTACTAGATGAAGTAGATGAAGATGTTGTATTATCACAGACAACAGGCAACCCTCGTCTAGGAGGTTTTTTTTCGGTATTTGTTTGACTATACCTTGTATTAGATTTGCACAAGAACCTCTTATATACGTGCTACATGAGGTTTATAGCAGACTTCCTTTTATAAAAATAGATACGATCAAATTTGTAGTTCGAGATAACATTTCACCGGACTTTTTCGTATATTGTTGTCTAAATCTTTTCTTCTTTAAAATTTTAATTATAGGCTATCCATCATATAAATGACAGTATCAGATAAAACACGGAACTAAAGTATTACCAGTACTCACAAAAGTTATTTCTTATCTTTTGTTTCCTATAACAAACCAACAGTACAAACTCCAAGTTATTTTAACCTTACAATTTGCATAACTGCTATTAGGAGCAAATTCAAAATAGTTCATTTTTTCCGAGGATAAGATGCCACATCGGCTTGCTTTATCTTCCATGAACATTACTAATATGAATTAAGTTACTATTTTTAGCAAGAGTCGCTTCATGTAAAGTGTTGTTTTGAAGGAATGCACAGAAATTAAAGGATAACATTAAACAGAACTGTTTAGACAGTAACAGTTAGAAGTTCTTACAATGATCCTGCTATCACGAGTGTTACATATAGGAACTGGTTTCAGATACAAAGAAGTGTTAACCGGAACTGTAAGGAACTTAATGTTACAGTAAAAGCATTACACAGCACCACTACTGCACCTACACCTTATAGTAGAGAAATGTGTTTGCTGATTAATTTGAAGTGAAATAAAAACTGTGACTTAGTTATTGGTATAAAGGTCATCGCTTTTAATATTAAATACAGGCTGACAAAGCGTATAACACTAATACATATCATATTGTTCTGAAAGATAAATCACAAATGGACTTTCGCTGTAATAAAGTTATATGGAGTCAGTCAATCGTAACATTGTCGTATAATGGGATACCAGACAAGTATAACTACTAACACTATAAAGCTTTATATATATTTGACCTACATTCTGTTACCTGATTACGATTATTAAATCTACGTATATACAACATCTATAAATGTCAATAACCATATCAATTATTTCGATCAAACAGCAAATAATACAAAACTGGTAAATAAAAACATTAATATTTATAAGCCTAGGATTTATTTTTAGGGCTTTTATGTCTTGGCATACTATTTTATAAATGTTTTTATATTTTGTGGCATTGTTCATTCTGAAAGACACATCATATTGTGCTATTCAACACCAGATGACAACGCTGGGTTAATTGGTTAGCATTAGTGTGTATTGAAAGCTGTCAGCTACAAAATAAAGATAATACGAACTTATTTTATTATATAATAGAACAAAACTATACATTGAGTTTATAGAACAGACAAGTAAGTAGCATAGACTTTAGTTTTATTACCTTTGATTCAGTGACTTCCTAAATGTGAACCTTATTCGTGTACATAGTACACGTAATTTTCATAAGGCTTTGGTGAAGCTTCCATGTTTTTATTTAATAGAATCCTTCATGTCTTACTCTCTCCATTTTCATATTTCAAATAATCTCAGTATCACTTAATACTTATATGCAACCATCTACTATCAATTTATATAAATGAAATAACTATCGCATTGATGGAAAATAATGACAACCAGATAATGAATAAATAAAATAATTATAATAATCACAATATATTCAGTATTACATAAAATGTACTTTTAATTAATTATTCCAATGTATCTGTTACTTCGAACTTCCAAGAATAAAATATGGTCTATGTTAACTAATAACTTAAAATAACAACTCAAATGTTTTGTTTGTGGATTCAGGTTATTTGATAAGAATTAACATTTTCGTTGATCAGAATAATATAGTCAGATTGTTTTTTATTACACAATTCTTAATTAAACGATTAAGCAACAATTTTACAGAAGAGAATTGTTATTAATTTATAACATTGGTAATGATGATATAATATATTGAGATGAGAATTGGTTGGAAGTTATCAAACAAAATATGCGCAAACAACTTTCAGGCACTTGATTTATATATACAATGTTCCTTTGTCGGTGCCATACCTTTAGTTGGTATTAACGTTTTTGTGAATGTAGATAGTTCATATCTAACGGAGGATTTTACATGGGTGATACTTAAGAGTTAGTAAATAGTATATTACTCTTTGATTGTGTAACCTTCGAAATAATTACTTCATGTTGTATGTAGAGTTACATATTTATTCCAACTAGAAACTAAAATTTACAAAGATATTATTTACAATAGTCTATTATTTTAGGGCGTGATGTATAAGAATCTTTTATATTACAAATTTACAATTATTATTTATAAATATAATGTATTGCTATTATGGAATGGAAGGATAGCAACCAGTCATTGCATTTCAAATGCCATAATTACAGCTTATATTTAACGGGATAATATTGTAAAGAGTTATGGGATACATTTAATAATGGCGTATCTTTATTTACTTGTGATTTCTTGCAGATGATCGTATCCCCAGATAGTTCTTATGTTGTATCAATTCAGTCACAGGACATTATTCAAGATTCTGGATGTTAGCTGTTTATCATTCTTCCTGTGATATATGATAGTCATTTTATATGTTAGAAATAGCCGGAAGCTATTTCATCAATAATAGGCTGTGACAATAAGAAAACGTGGCATAACCGGTAGGAGAGTATATAAACCATGTTGTATTGATTAAAGGTTTGATTCACGCCTATTACATCCAGTTAATGGTTTACAGATCTAAAGAACCTGTTAGTATCCGAGCATCGAGTAACGAACCATAGGAATATCACTGAACCTCTACAATAATATTCTCGAATGAAAATAGCATTTCAAACAGGAATATCTTAATACGATAATACTGTTTATCTAGAAAGCCACTATTAAATATATTTTAGTTCTTTCAGATGTCATCATGTTATAATAATGACAATCAACTCGATAATGGTTATTTAAAATTATTCCACAATTAGTGATCTAAAGAGAGCCGTATAATTAAAACGATTCTCCGGTTTTGGAAATAACGGGAATAAACCTACCTGAAGCCTGAAGTATATAATCACCTGTGTTGTAATTATCTTGTTTAAATAAAGAAATGTTTTTATAACTGATTACTAAGGTCAGGTGGCATCGACTAGCTGCTTAATACAGAAAGGCATACAAGCAAGGATAACTTTTGTCCAGCGACTTACAATCTATGATATAGTGACTAGTCTGTTTTATCTTTGGAAGTAAAGCAGGACTAATCGGTAAAAACATCAAGGATTGTATATTACACTCATGATATGCAATTCATCAATTGTTATCTAAAACCGAATTTTAAAACATAATTGTCAATTCTTTGTATGCGAACGTTACCTGCTTCATCGACGTCGATATATTATATAATCAATGACAGCTAACTAATAGCTTCATTATCATCTGTCAAACTGGAATAAGTTTTTGTCTCCAGCTACTTAATGACATTTAGTTCATATGTTGATGAGTGAATCTGTTGGGGTGTATGTACATATGTTTGTGTATTTGCTCTTATATATATATCGTTTGCATATTTTAGCCCATATACAAAATATCACTAGAAATGTAAGCATATTCGTCTCACTCATTTACGCACCAAAAACAAATTAAAAGTGAAAATATTAGCGCGCATACAAAAACCATGAGTCTCTACTTATCTGATTTGTTTCTAATAGACATATTGCATGATTACGTCAAAAACCAAAACAAACCAAGTGCGCTTTGCATTGTGGGATTTATAGGGGGGGGGCCACTGAGCGATAATACCGTGATAATCCCGCCATTTTAACCTTAAACGTCAATGTTCCGGATCTGTTATAATCATGCCAAAAACTAACTCCTGCGTACCGTATTGTCATGCCACTAGTAAGCGATATAAACATTTAAGTTGGCATGTCTTTTCGTTAACTATAATTTTAGTGTGATTTACTATGAAGACCACATTTTAACAGTCTTTGTTATGTGCAGTAAATATTATTGTACTATGGTGTACAATGTTAAATACCACACTTTACTATCATTTATAAAGTAGCAATGACGGATGATTAGCATATAATTATAATCTGATTTTCAGTTTTGGAATACAATTTCTCATCAGTGCAGAGTTAAACGGTACACAGAAGTTAGTTTTTGGTATGATTATAACAGATCCGGAACATTGACGTTTAAGGTTAAAATGGCGGGAATACTCCGGTATTATCGCTCAGCGGACCCCTTATAAATCCCACAATGCAAAGCGCGGCTGGTTTGTTTTGGTTTGTGACGTCATCATGCTTCAGGCTTCTTGATCTGAACACAATATACTCTTCCTATTTGATACATTGTTCCATTCGTAAGTCATCGATGTGCAATGTGGCGATTAATTGACTTGCTACAGACAATCCTTAATGTCACACAGAGGGATTGACGTTACTTTGATCTAGCAGACAATATTATTCCCAGCAGTAAACCGATAGCAGAAAGTTAATACAAGCAAACATATAGTTTAACCATCTAAGGTGAAGCTTACTCTACACAACCAAACAATCATGTGATATATGTATCATTCCAGTAACCGGTGACAAGTGCAGAGAACCGATCATAATATACATGTTCAGCGTAAATGAACCAAACTATTTTAGTTATGTATCTAGATGGGGTCTCGTGACAGTTCGTAAATATTTTGGAAAGGAAATGATTTAGTAGGTAACCGACCTATTATTACAATAATGTTGATGGTTTAATAAAAACAATTTGGAATCAAGACGAAGAAAACAAATCATTCGCTTCTCATATTGTCTGGGTTTGATCCGTGGTCAACCGTTACCGTGTTGGGTCACATATCACTACCACCCGTGTTCGAATCTCGGCGTGGGGGATATCTGAGGGGTGTTGCATCTTTGACTTCGATTCATTTCCTTTGGAGGTCGCTCGGTCCATTTAGCTTACAGAGTTCACACAAGTGGCCGTAAAACATCAGTCATCATCTTATATATATATATATATATATATATATATATATATATATATATATATATATATATATATATATATTATATAATTTGACAGTGACCAATTATATATACATATAAAAATGTAATGAATCTTTTATTAGTTGTCGCCTGTCTATAATATCATACGCTGTGTGATGATAGATGTGGATCTTGAGATATAGTGCGGTATATGTGATGTGGCATGTAATACTAATATATATATATATATATATATATATATATATATATATATATATATATATATATATATATATATATATATATAAACATACTTTATTACGAATGATAAACTAATTTCGCTTTGCCCAGTATTTCTAAAATATAAGAAAACATAATCCATAAGCGTTTATATAGTATATAGGTTGTTGATAAACAAGAACCAAAAGGTTATTCCACAATTTCATAATAAACACATTCTACAAATATCAATAATTTTTAGCCATTGTATTACTGAACACATTTTACTAACATCTGAAGGCACGCAAAACAAAAACACATTCCAAGCCATTGTTTATTTGATACGTTCAGCCTCTGATCCTTTTGACATGTATAATTACTAACTAAGTGATTTGATATTAGTGGGCGGGCTAAACATTGAAAGATTAAACAAACAAAGAGCAGAACTATTTATCTGTCTAACAAATACCCATTTGGTGCTCTATGTGAACAATTTTGACATTTCGTCCTTGTACTAAAGATAGCCATTGAAATGTCAACATTTGGAAAACAAAATTACTTATTAATGGGTAGAGAAAGAAAACAATCTTCAATGTCTACGTCATTCGTCTGTTATGTTGCCATGGGAACGCTAGAACTAGGCGAACGGAACATTGTATTTTGGTTGTTTTCCTTAGAACTGCTGCATAAATATTACTTACTAAATGTCTAAGTCATATTATCATCTGTAATAAGGATTTTCACCAGATCCCATTAATAAAAAGCATATACTAACAAAGGTTTAAAAATTACCATCAAGTTGTTTTTCTCTGGCATTGAAATTACAGTTAAAGAGTGTAATAGATATGTTAAGATGTATTCAATAGGATATATGTTTGCCGCACACATACAATGGCAGAATGTGGATGCATCCATCATACTATTTCCTTTTATCGTCTCTTTATCATAATAATGTAAACACCGTTAAACATTAATACCACTCACTCAAATAACTATCAGGACATACTACTACAATAACTACTACAACAATAGCCACTACTACCTTTACCGCTACTACTACTATTACTACTACCAGTTTATGACTCGTTGATAAATAAGGATCAATATGGCTTCCTAAATGTCATTTCACAATTCTACAATAAACTTTATTTTTAATCTCAGTAAATCTAAACAGTTATATTACTGAACATACTTCATTTATCACTAACATCTGAATAACTAAGTTAATTACATACTGGAATTACAATATAGGTTTTGATGTTTTTATGAATAGAAGGTAACTGAATTTTAGGAAGATGGGCATTATGATGGACATCTGATAATTGGGGAACCTTAAATAGGTATTAGGTAAATATTTATCAAGTTATACATATTGTACATCATTATATCTGTCCTTATTCTACCATCTCATAGGTATTCCTAAATAATGTCGGGTATTTATCTTTTCAATATATTCACCATTGTTTCTTTGATATAATTGCAAGTGTATTGAAAATATGCTAATATAACTAAAATCTGGTATCATTATGTATTGTCTAGTTCCCATCATATTATAATAAAGAAAGAATTAGCATCTGATTTCTATTTTCATATATATATATATATATATATATATATATATATATATATATATATATATATATATATATATATACATACTTGGTAAATCATCAACTGATAGGGATGGACTTCTCGTATGTAATAAATGTGTGGTATATCGAGAGGGAAGGAAAAATAGGTAGGCTATATTCAGAAAGTCGATTCGCATACAAAAATGCCCTTTGCAGTAAACAGGAGTTAATATTCCTAAATAGGTAACCAATGGTCAATAAAACTATTCAGGCACCAGAGTTTGAAATCAAAAGTAAATTATTGTGGCTCAACAGAAATCGGTATATCCCATTTCGACACGCTGCATGTTGACTTTTGCTTTTTTCTGGGTGCATAGAGCTAAAATGTTTCCTATATAAATTGCACAGACGGATATCCCACATGTTTCGTGTCCCAGCTGGCAATGATGCCATGGCAAACTGGTAGGTTCTTTATGAGTTCTCGGGCCATCAGCCAGCCAAAATGCTCAAGTTTAATACTGAAATAGATAGTAACAATACTACAAATGAAAACGAAATACTAGAACGAAATATCCTCTCAATTTGGAATAAATATCATCCTTTACATCGCATAGTGAACCTTCATCAAGGAACAATTTAGCTTTTCTAAATTTATATTTAGTGACTCTCTATCGAACAAAGTTAATAGATCCCAAAGATACTTTGAGAGCATCTGAATTTATACATCTAAATACATCTAAGCTATAAAGGTCAGAACTATTTTCTTATAGCATGACATTTTCCAGTTTGTATTTTATGCATCCCGAGTCAAGTCTAGAGAATGCAAAATATTAACCTGCCATAAGGTATCAATCTTTTTGACACTTTAAGAACAAAGGCATGGTTAAGTATAACTACTCTAAATAAATAACACCACAAATCTAAATTATATTAAGTAGTGTTAGTAATCTATTAACTTTATATAATATAACATAACTGATATAAATATCTGTCAAATTTCGTACTGCGACAAACATCCCGTTCAACTTTACTCAGCGGGGATAGACTTTACTAATGGCGAACAATTAAGTTATGATTATCCGGGGGAATTATTAGTTGAACAGTTATTAAAATTACTAATGGTCAAAGAGTATGGATTCTTGAGTCAGCCTGAATAACGAGCGCATGAGAGAAAATGCGACCTGCATTTTAAACAGCAATAACACAGACTTGCGATACACATAAACACTACAACAACATCATGGTTATCCATGTGGTGTTGCAATTGGCTTATCACTAATATGATGTCATATACGGACAGGCTGTCATTGAAATGTATGAGTGATACGGTGATTAAACTTTGAATAATAGAATACAAAATCACATTATACTGATCAATACCGGATGACTCATGCAGCATTATGGGTTAGCTTGGATGTTCTTAGGAGAACGTCAGCTATCAAATAAAGATAATAACAAATTGATTTATTGCATTAAGTAATACATTTCTACTGTTATAATGGAAACCCAGTGATATAAATGGAGTGAGCTTATTGTGCAGAATTCATTCACTTCAAAATTATCTTCGTAAGTACTAACAAGGTTGCAGGCTTTTCACTGCCAGAAGACTTCACGTGCTATTGTCTAAGTGTTATCACTATTTAACTATTATATAGTCAATCATTCAAAATTATCCCTTAAAAATAATTTCTAAATTACATCAGCTGATTGGAGTTCTGTATTTTCTTCAATACATCCATTTAGAGAACTCAATAAACTATATTTGAAATGGTACACGTATTATTCGAAATGCTCAGTTAATTGTTTATATAGAAGTCATTAGTTATTTCAGAATTACGTTTCTTCCCTGATTACTTGAACTAACAGATTTGTTTGAAAAGGATTCGTCTTCCGGGATATTACGAGATCATATATCTGAAATTATAAGTGTGTGTGTGTGTGTGTGTGTGGTGTTTCTAAATTAATTCAATGGATGCATTAATGAAAATAAAATTAATTACTTAGTAATCTTGAAGATAATTATGATTGGTGTTTTACGGCCACTTTTGGGCACATGACAGTCTAGGTGGGCTGAGTGACCTCAAAGGGTAATGAAGCGAAATCATAGATGAAAAACTCTTCAGATATGCCAAGGAGAGCTTCGAATACGGGTGGTAGTGATATGTGATCCAAACCGCTACCGTTAGAGTACGGATGAGCCTGCTATGTTATCTTGAAATAATATAATTACCTATTACTTTAAGATTGTCGGAATAACATCATGATACAAACTTTTTAATAAGCTTTTCTGATTTTGTAACTTATCTGTTTACCTTAAAATTCTTTGAAAAGATTGGTTCATTGAAATCGGCTTACTTACAGAGTTTCTTGACTATTCATCTTGTATGTTGTACTTTCTAGATGCAGGTATTGTTTTTCTCTTGAGTAAAATTTAAAATACTTATATTTATTTTCATCGAGACAGTTGAATAACTTCCTAATTCAGATTTAGAAAAGGTGGGTGTATATAAATATATATCAAGTAAAATCCATGTTGGTTAATGTTTTAAAATATAATTCACCCAAAGCAAATTTAATCTTTCTTCAAAATAATCAGTTTGCATGCTGTTCTTTGTTTATGTGTTGATTACCCGCAAATTATTATTATTATTAGTAGTAGTAGTAACAGCAGTAGCAGTAGCAGTAGCAGTAGTAGTAGTAGTAGTAGTAGTAGTATTAGTATTAGTAGTAGTAGTAGTAGATATGGCGCATTGTTTTAATAACTACTTCTGTCAAAATATATTAAAAATAGATAATGGTTCCCTACAGGCACCTTTCCACAGCCTTTGCCATTGGTGGAAGAGTTCTGCATGTCCATGATCAATGCATTTAAGCCTTTTACATAGACTGATTACAGACAGTTGCTGAAAAGGTCATCTAATGCCTTATGTGCAGTATATGGTCAACTGCACATACATAGCTTGTGAAAGAGTGTCTCGGTGTTTTGATAAGTCCGAATACAAATATAGTTAATAAATCTTCATATTTAGGTGTTTTTCCATGATCCGTGAAAGCTGTCCTTTGCAAAACCGTTAATAAAAGAAACAGTTTACCTGTTTTAAATCTAAAATTTTATCAAAACTAATAGAAAGGGCAGTTGCTTTCCACCTAAGCAAGCATTTAATCAATAATAACCTAATGAATCAGTAAAGTCTACATATAAAGATATTCACAGCACTGAAATAGCCTTGGTTCGGGTGCAAAATGATGCTATGATGTCAATTGATCAAGGTAAGCCTGCACGACATTTTATTCTGCACCCGATTGCTATATTTTATACAGTTGATCATAATGTACTTGTCTTTAGGTTAAAGGACATTTTTGGTTTGTCAGTTAAAGTACGTAATGGTTTCGATTCCATCTGGAACAATGCTTCCAAAGAGTTATGGCTCATGGTATTTGATCTGTTGTCCAGTTTTTGTTATCTGGTGTACCATATGACCTTAGTTCTTGGTGCTCTGGTGCTTACAATGTATATCTGTCCTCTTGGAATCATTGCGCGGCTATATGGCGTTAAATATCACCAGTATACTGATGACACACAGCTGTAAATATCAATTTATTTAGGGTATTAATATATTACATATTAATTATACCATGCATTTGAGTGGCTCCTGCTAGTAAGGGCGCTTTACTACATATACATTATTATTATTAGTAGTAGTTGTATTAATAGTGCTTCTACTAGTAGTCGTAGTAGTAGTAATAGTAGTAGCAATAGCAGTAGAAGTAGTATTTGGTGTTGTTGTTACTATTGTAGTAGTAGTAGTAGTAGTAGTAGTAGTAGTGAGTAGTATTGATGCTATATAGAAGTACTTTTGCAATATATTTATATTATATACAACTAAAAAAACATTAAAAAACCCTGTAATACAACGTTTGCCTATATGTTGAGGATGAGTTGACCATACAATTATATATTTATTTTGTATGCCTTTTGTCCAAAGATGCTGTTGAGGGAAGTAAACAATATAGTATCTAATGCATTATTCATAATATGCATTTTCCAAATACTGTTTTCTTCTGGGAAATGAAAGTGGCTTGTTTTATCCGACTGGACACAACAAACAAGTTTGATTGTGCTCCATGCCTTTTTACATCTCGTATTGGTTATTGCAACTCCCTGCTGTATGATATATATGATTATACCATCAATCAGTTTCACCGAATTCCAAATAGTGCGGCTGCCATAGTAACAAATACAAATTGTGACCTGTAACTATATAGAAACTCCAACATCACTAAGATAAAGGATTTTTCATTAACTACTTTAATTTATTTTGGTAACTTCCTATGCTGTACCGAATGCCATGAACGAGTTGCTAATGTAATCAGTTATAATTAAAATCAGTTATAATTATGTATTTTCTGGTTGTCTTCGTTTCGTATTAATACGTGAATTGTTTTCTTTATATATAAATATATATAGGTAGTAGTGTTCATACACATTCCAACTTCTTTTATTTGAGCAGTAAATAATAATAAATTTATTTGAGGTCTTAATGTGGGGAGAGTAGAACACGAAGAAAAAGCGACTTCAACAAAACATACTCAAATCACAGTAGGTAGTTTGGTACTGTTATGTATTACATTAGTTGGTATTAACTTTATTTTGTAGGTGACAGCTTCCAATGAAACGGTAGTCAATATAGTCGTTGTTATCTGGTCTTGAACAAGACAATAAGCTGTAATTCCCAGAAGGTTCAAGGACACATATATAAAGAAACACTTATCGATTATCTAGACAGGGCATCTATATATATCATCGGCCTATACATATTGATTTCATCTTTTCTGTTTCACCCACATTATCAACTTCGAATACTCTAATATTGAGAGAAGAAATCAGGCTACAGGATGCTAGTGAAACACAGGAAAGGCTGAATGCTAGTATAAGGGATTAGTAGTAGGTACCAGTTTCTGCTCTCTCATGGAAATATGCTGGAAATGTTTCGACCAACTTCTGAGGTTGAGGTCAAGGAGATCATCACCAAGTCTCCGAACAAGTCACGTGACTTGAATTCACTTCCCACTTGACGTTTGAAGAAATGTGATGATCAACATCTACCACTGATAACAGCCATTGTCAATAGGTCAATGGATGAGTCAGTGATGCTATTGTGTTTGGAAAGAGCCACCATAACATCGCTGCTTAACATATCAGGGTTTGATAAGGAAGAGATGAAACATTATCGTCCTATTTGTCACCTTACCTTCACCTCTAAACTTATTGAAAGGTTAGTAGCAGGACACACAGAAGAACACTTAGAGCACAATGATATCAGTGACAATGGCCAGTTTGCTTATCGTAGAGGACAGTCAACATACATTGTTCTCTTGAAAGTGGACAGTGACATTGCTGAGGTTCTTGATAAAGGATCCATGAATGTATTAATTATGCTTGATTTATCTGATGTTTTCGATTTAATCGATCATCCAATTCTACTGAAGCATTTAGAATATTCGTTTGGAATCAAGAAAAAATCTTCAATTTGGATAATGTCGTACCTCGCCAATAAAACATCTCCAGATGTAGGTTTTCTTTTTGATGTACCACAGGGATCCGTTTTAGGAACAAAGAATTACTGTATGTACTCAGTGTATTTCAGTTGTCAATAAAACATCGCTATATGTAGGTATTCTTTTTGGTCTACCACAGGGATTCGTTTTATGACCAAATAATTACTGTATCTATACCAAACCAGTTGGTGAAATTATTAACCCCATACTATTAAATATCATTGTTATGCCGATGATACAGAAGTGTACATGATTTTGAAGTCATGTGATGAATGGAATGATATTTCATGAAAGCTTGTATTGCAGACATAAGTATTTGGATGAACTGCAACATGCTGAAATTGAATACGGACAAGACAGAATTCATTGTTTTCTCATTCAAGCAAGATGTAAAGAAAACTGAGGATCTTCGCATTAAGGTAGGATCCAGTTATATAAAGTATTCCATGTCTGTAAGAATTCTAGGGCTTATATTAGATAATACCCTAGGAATGGAGAAGCAGGTGAATTTTATATGTAAGTCCTATTATTATCAAATAAGAAATATAGGACTTATTCTTTAGTAAATAAATTATGAGACATGCGAAACGTTAGTCCAAGCTCTTGTTATTTTTCGACTGGAATATGGAAATGCGTTTTTATATAATATCCCCTCTCTCTCTAACAAACCGCCTACAGAGAATGCAGAACTGTGCTGCACGTCTGTTGACACGCACTCGCAGAAGTGAACATATAACACCGCTTTTGTTCCAGCTGCACTGGCTTCCTGTATGTCTCAGATCACATTACAAGATCCTGTTTCTTACATTCAAAGTACTGAATGAAACAGCACCAGGGTATTCAAGCGATCTGATCAAAAAATATATACCAGTGAGAATGCTCGACCTGATTCCTATTCAGGTTTGAGGGTACCAAGAAGCCATACAGCAATGTGCGGAGATATATCCTTCCGAGCATCAGCTCCCAGGCTGTGGAACGTGTTGCCAAACCACATTAAACTCGCAGCAAGTAAAGACACACTTTGTAAGGTTCTTAAAATCCATTTATTTAAATTGGCGTATTTATAATATTAAACCAGTTTATTATGTATGAAATATATTTGACCTATATGGGCTCAGAATGTGTTTTGATTCTGTTTTACGTGTTAAGCGCATTAGAGCAATTTCAATAGGATAAGGCGCTATATAAAATACTAATATTATTATTATTAGTGTTATAGTAGTGTTAGTTTATATTAGATTCGTCGGAGTACTATGGGCACAGGCTAAGGATGATTAAGGAATTAGTTTGCTTAAAACGTATTAATCCTACTCATACATATATGTTGCATTAAAGTTAACATTTGATTATTTAAATTCCTAGTAACACTGCTTTATAATTTAAACATATTTAATATATGGCCATTAAGTGGTTCTAATAAGTTAATATTTAATAGAGAACACTGCCATTTTGACTCGATTTCAACATTTAATGCGATCATGATTTTAGAAAACCTTAGATGAGAAAATATAAATAATGGTATAAACAAACAATTCTCGCTTACAATTAGCTTACAAGAACGATTTGTATATTTGGAATATAGAATAAGAAATACATAATTGTATGATTTGATGTTCAATGTGTGTCTGTGTTATCATCTCTCGAAAGTGTTAAATTTGATTCAGAATGTGTAATAGTTATTATTCTGAAATAAGGTTTTTTTTTTGTAGCAGAAAATGATTTATGTGTATTATATATATATATATATATATATATATATATATATATATATATATATATATATATATATATATATATTATATAATATATATATATAATATAATATATATATAATATATTATATCTTGTTTATATTAATAAAAGGCTATCTAGTAGACACATTCTCTTTACACTAGATATTAATATTACTGAGGTGAATCAGTAAAACATACTTCAGACTTCTTAGTCACTCCTTGTTCTATATTAATAAAAAGGGCATCAATGTAGCATATTTAATTACCTTCTCATGCCCCGAGCAATTCGGACTATATCAAGGCCACTGGCACGCGCGGGCGCGCGCACACACACACACACACTACACACACATACACACACACATACATACACATACATACACACACACACACACACATACACACACACACACATACACACACACATACAACATTTAACAGCTGTAACTATTAAGTTCATGTTGATAAATGACTATCTTACCTACATATCCCTAGGCTTACACATTTTTTGCAGTGTGGGTTATTATTAATAAATGATATTTTTGGTCTGTGAACTCTCAGATAAAAGGTATGTCATTATGGCCAGTAATAGGTAATTTTCAACTATATAAATTGAATTGAACTTGGTAGTTTATAGTGCTAATAGGACAGAGAATCGCTACTAATTTGCTGGTGTGGTGTCAGATTATATCTTTCTTTTGTTAACTTCCAGTTTCAAGGTAGCGGGTTCGAGGCTCCGTGAGTTGCAATGCTGTCATGTGACGACTGGTTCACTTATCCATAAAAAATGAGAACCTGACAGGACGTGATGGATGTGTGTTTAAGTAACGCTTTGTGCCTTTAATAGCAGCATGCGCTGTACGCTCACTTGGGCGTTGTGAAGAGTGTTGGGTGGAAACACGTCTGAGTCAGGCATAATAATATTTTAAATACTATTGTAAAGCGCCTTAGAGCAGCTATATAAATATCACATATTATATTATTATTAGGATGTAGGTTCCAATGAAATGAACGAAACCACGTCACACGAGACAAATTCGTTTAGTGTTGTCTTAATTTGTTAGCCATCTGTCTATTATCGAGATCACGATACAGAGGCTATCTGTTGTAAACTTTGTCAAACAGACCTAATTAATTTGACAAGAAAATAATTTCACTAATTAGTTGTATGACATATTATGTTTAACAGTAGGATTGACGTTTTGAATAAAATAAAAAATGTCTGTGTTCTTCTACACTTAGGCTACACAAGGCAGCTTTGATCTTAGTCTTTTTGCTTTGCCATTACCGAATTTCATTCTAGTCATTGCATGAGAAGGTTTCCAAAATATTTTCATCATTGCAAGGTTTCCTTTGATGAAAAAGCCTGATATTGCTATCAATGTAAATCAGTTTCAGTTTTCATAACAATTAAAAGCCACGGAGGATAATATTAGAAAGTGTTTATTCACAAATAAAGTGCAAATTGTAAAGACATATTTCAGGTTATTAGATTCTAACTGCACCTGGCTTAATTATTATCAAGTCTTAATAATACTGTTGTCAAAGAATAGCATTTAGTGGTATTTACAATTCTATCACAATCCTTGAATATAATCTAGTCATTGATATTCCTTTCCAGGTGAAATACCATGTTGGATACCAAACTGCTTGCGAGGTATTAAAATGCCATTTCTTTCTTAAATCTTCCAATCATATATACACATTAGTCTTGTTAACGTTTCCTGGTTTTAGCTTTTTTTGACCGTCTGAATTCTAAAGCATTCGAAATTACGTTGTCATCGGGTTAATTTATTTATTTATCAAATTATATTATTTAAATATTCTCACTTAGAAAAATAAATGTCATATAGGCTTTTTAATGTTTTTTTAATACATTAGACATAGGAAACTTTTAAAACAAATTGTTTCAAAACTAAGTTTATATTTTGACATACAAAATAGATGGATTTCTTCGGTAGTAGTAATAGTAGTGGTTGTAATAGTGGTGACACTGGTTGCAGTACCAATGGAGGTGATAGGTTCTTATTGCATCATAGCTTTGCTTGTTTTAGTCAGAGACAACAGACATGTAATCTGCGGTAATCGGCCTTCTAAAAAGTTCCTTTTCATCAAATAAAATGAAACCTAAGAGATATATTCATAAGCTATGCAAATGCAATGTTATGCCTAACTAACTTTCTATTTTAGCTGATTAATTTCACTGTTTGTCGGTTACACTTTTATAATAGGACAACATATATCTGAATGTTGTTTTATCTTGGCAGTAAAACATCAATCATCATCATCATCATCATCGAAACAAAATTGCGTTTTATTTTTTTAAGAATAATATTTTCACCCTAACTTTATAGTTGGACAATATTGGAAAACATAAAATATGTCATATTGGAGCAAAAGAGTAGTTTTTCATTTTAGAGACGAAAATATTTGAATACATGTTTCCTTGGTCCTTTTACTAGCATGTTTTTATCTTAAATCTGGTAAGATCTTCCTGGTTATGCAAACATTGTTTCAGTGCAATTTGTCCTATGCTTTAAATGCATTATATTTTCTATAAATAATATTACTGTCTACAACCCCAGTTATAACTGATGACAAACACTGATGTGTCTCATTTGTCGAGGGCCTTTTTAGTTATAAAAGAAATCCAATTAATTACTTTATGTTTTCAATTAATAGTCTAGCTAATGAGAGTATGTTTGCCTCTTTTGGGGAAATCCTTATATATAATGTATATTACACAGACATTATCTGTTGACTTCCTCAGCACCTGTGTGATATCAGATCTGGTTTTATATCACCCCCTTTGTCTTATTACGAATTTAATTTGGAAGAAATTTTGTTAATATCTTGTTTCTTAGTTAGAAACTGAAAAACCCTTTTAATATTTGGTACTTTTGCCAAACGTTGAATTATTATTATTATTATTATTATTATTATTATTATTATTATTATTATTATTATTATTAGTAGTAGTAGTAGTAGTAGTAGTAATAGTAGTAGTAGTAATAGTACTAGTAGTACTACTTCTGCTAGTAGTACTTGCAGTATTAGTAGTGGTACTACTATTTAACTGTCAAATCTTCACCGTAGTACGCAAGTGATCTTGAAAATCAAATAGTTGGTGTTTGAGAGTGTATCTTTCTGTGTGTGTTTATCTAGATGTTTGTGAGTGTGTGTATGTGTGTGCGTGTGTGTATGTGTGTGTGTGTGCGTGTGTGTGTGTGTGTGCTTACGACAAAATATGACATATTTAATATTCAATTGATGGGCATCTTTTCTCGAGGCATCATATCAGTTATATGATGTTTCATATAGACAATAACAATGTTATTACTTATTTGCCTCGTGAGTTGATATCTTTGCTAGAATTGGTAATACGCTAAGAAACTGAAGGCAATTATACATATTAGAAATTATTAAGAAGGTCAAAGTTTGTTGTACAGTCATAGCCCACCCTACACGATTAATTGGTTATAAAGTCGTGATGTAACCTGGCTTTTGACATCAACCAGGCATAACATCTATTTATGTAATAATTATTGTATATACTTTTTTCATATTTTCTTATTGTGTTTTGTTTTGTATTTTAAATTGTTTATAGCTTCTTTAACTGTTATTGTTAATTTATGTCACGTTATTTTTGTATGACGTAGGTGAAGTAGCTCTGTGACGTATTATCGGACGTTATGACGTTCGCGGAATTTAAATTGAACATTATTAGAAAAGTGGCGTATGGGCGAATTTGAGATTGGCTGAAATGACGTAAAGCGGGGGTATTACTATTTTTAATATCCTAAGCCAAAATTTAACCATGTATTATGTTTACCCTTAAAGAATTTTCGGTGGACCCATATATTAGAAATATATATATATATATATATATATATATATATATATATATATATATATATATATATATATATCGCGATTGTTGATTATCGGGTTAAAAACAACTATATTTCACTTCAATTCTAGGAGATGGCTGTAGGATATCATTTGATATTTCTGGTAGTTATTTCCTATTCTAAATATTTATGAACTTCACTAGTATTATGCGTAACATTTTTTTTTGTAATGAGTGTTGTACATCATCGTTATCTATAATGATGTTATTTTCAGACAAAATAACCATCATATCTACATTTGTATAATATACTTCATAGACATTTATGTCTAGTAAAACACATTATGTACAAATAGGAAATATCTCACTATAGCAGATTATAAATTATTCAATATGACGACATTTCTGATTAGTGACATCTATATCTACCAATACGACAATGAATTTAAAATATTTATATATATATATATATATATATATATATATATATATATATATATATATATATATATATATATACTATATATATATATAATAATATATAAATATGTATAACATATATTATATAATATATGAAGATATAATTCATAACGGTCTAATTTATCATAAATGTCAATTATCAAAATCTAAATAGTTTCCTTGTTATATCTTGATCCATTGTGAATATTCATATTAATATACTACTTCTAACCTCTGACATTGTTATTAGCTCCGAGAAACTGTCTGAACAAACAATCACATATAGCTAATTGAGAAACTAATTTCATCAGTCATTATCAATTTGAAAATTTTGATGGTGATACATAAAGTAACAAATATATATATATATATATATATATATATATATATATATATATATATATATATATATATATATATATATGCATAATCACATAAAGGTGGACATAATCATATTCATTGCCTAAACATATATTTAATATTGGACCGAAATATCATGGTTACGCATTACATCACATCTTAGAGCCTTTATGAGACAGCTCCGACTTCTTTGTTTCATTTAATTCAGATATTCGTGTTATTTCCAGTCTGTGCATCTGACCGATGTCATTAGAAAGATCGGATGTTATGTTACTTAAGAACAAGTCTATTATGTATGGTTCGGTTGAACGTTTGGCTGTGAAAGCTTAACAGTATGTTTTCTTCTGGGAGTAATAGCGTCTGGTTAATGTGGCCGACGCCTCGGTTACGTACTTCAAATTAATGGCAACCTTTTCATGGGACTTT
>JAODUP010001317.1:0-17500 GCA_025642065.1 Paralvinella palmiformis
ACGGCTGTTTTCGTACCAATTCATTATCCTGCGTTGCGTTTTTCGCACTTAGAGTGAAAACCGATCGCGAGGACCACCCACCTTAATAGGCCACTTACGTTAAAACTCGACAAAACGTGACGCCTTCAATTTTGCAATAAGCGTCTATTTACTTGAAAACCTTAACATTATACATGATATGACTATATAATATGATGTCATTGATACTCCTGAAAGTAAAGAAACGTTAATGAATTCAAAGGGAATTGAGGATTAATTATTTTGGACAATATCCCAAAGTATAATATTGATTACTTTTTGAAAAATATCCTGTTGAAAAATATCCGTTTAAAGAATATCTCCTCAAATAATAATGGTTTAATAATATCCTCTTGAACAATTTTCCTTTCACCAATATACCTTTCAGTATTATATTATTAAATGAAGAATTTTAGTTTTGACGAACACAACATTTAATTCATGACATTTAATTGCCAAATATTTTTTAATCATTGACGTGTGGGATAAACCCGCCGGTTATGTCATTTATCTGTCAGCAGCTGTAGATAACATCCTGTGATGATGAATGATCAAAGGACTATTTATGTTAGCTCACTGATTAATAAATGGAAACAACGTTATCGGGGGTGGTGAGTGGTGGTGGTGGTGGTGAGTGGTGAGTGAGTGAGTGGTGAGTGGTGAGTGAGTGGTGGTGAGTGGTGGGGTGGTGGTGGTGGTGAGTGGTGGTGGTGAGTGATGGTGAGTGGGAGTGGTGGTGGGAGTGAAGGTCAGATGATGGTATGTTGGTGAGTGAGTGGTGAGTGGTGGTGGTGGTGGTGGTGGTGGGGTGGGTGGTGGTGGTGGTGGTGGTGGGGTGGTGGTGGGTGGGGTGGTGAGTGAGTGAGTGAGTGAGTGAGTGAGTGAGTGAGTGAGTGAGTGAGTGAGTGAGTGAGTGAGTGAGTGAGTGAGTGAGTGAGTGAGTGAGTGAGTGAGTGAGTGAGTGAGTGAGTGAGTGAGTGAGTGAGTGAGTGAGTGAGTGGTGGTGAGTGAGTGAGTGAGTGAGTGAGTGAGTGAGTGAGTGAGTGGTGGTGAGTGAGTGAGTGGTGGTGAGTGAGATGATGTATGTGGATGAGTGGGAGTGAGTGGTGAGTGAGTGAGTGAGTGAGTGAGTGAGTGAGTGAGTGAGTGAGTGAGTGAGTGAGTGAGTGAGTGAGTGAGTGATCGGGGCGCATGGACCCATTGACAAAAGAAGCTCTTTTAGTGTGACCTCATATTAGATGAAGTACGACAGAGCAGCGCAACTTCTATATTCCAAACGGGTGGGAGTTAGATCAACATGTAGGATGTGTACGGGAAAGATTTGCCACATTTAGCTTCTTACAAGTGGCTTTGCTCGGTTACAAAAAAGTGATCTATGATTAATGTTGACTTAACTGTTAGACCTGAGTTAATCGACCATGGTTTACCATAGAATAATCAGATGATGGTCCCCTTCAGCGTACAACCGTTGACGTGATCGGGGAGGCTCGTATTTCTCAGTGATCCAGACAGCTATGCTAGCAGGAACTTTGGATTATGTTAGGGACATCCAAGCTGGACTAGGCAATGGGTAGAAACTAAAAATATATGGACTACGGGTAAGATAATCCTAACTGCTACCTAGAGTGCTGAATTCAGAGGTATTGCGTTGCACGATGCGCTCTAATAAAGCGCAACACCTATTAAAACTAACAAAGAGAAGAAGATCAACCTAAGGTGACATTTGCTACAAAAAGTCGCTATATTTATTATATATTATACAATATACGCCATTCAACCATTCCTCACGATGTCCGTTAATATTGATGCCAAGATGATAATGGCAGTTGTTGCCGGACTACGTAATCTACGGGCTGTCTACGAATAGATGACCATCGCGTCAGTCGAACTCCTTCCCCTCGGTGTCGTCTTAATAACGTGTCAAACCGCTAGGTGGCGTATTAGTTTGTGTCCTCCTTAGATTTAGAAACGCCCATTACACGGTTCACAAAAGCGTAGTTAGCTCAGATAATTATGGAACACACACACACACACACACAGAAGAGCGGGGTATATGAGCCCTGATGGACTAAAGTTTTGGATTTAGAAATCATTTTTGGACAGTTTTATTTGTCGGAGGAAGACATGCCTTCTTCCTTCAAATTGTCAAAAAAGAGTCTTCAGGAAGGAAGGGGTTTGAATATTAACTATGTATTTCCCACTTAGCTGATTTAACAAATGTGTGTAGTGATAGTATTCAAACTTATTATGCGTCATTAAATAGGCACATGCAAATCACGATAAGGAAATCACACGATGTGGTGAATTATATCCCCATCTCCCAAACACCGTTTTTTTACGCATACTCAGTTACTAGATTAATAAATATTTTTGTTAATACTTCGTTCCTCTCTGATGTAGATAGGTTTGTTCAATAAATAAATGGTTTTAGTATAAAATTTAACGACTTTCCGTAATAAAATAACCTATTTTCAGACAATGGCCTTTAAAGTGCTGCCTCAAATGTACTAGACGAAAACAATCTAATTTTAAATCTCCTGTTTGCCATCATACCTATCTCAGATGTCCCATATTGATCTCTGTACACTGACGCCATATCACACTTTTCAACATTTAGAAAGGAATTTCAACATTCGGGAGACGTTTCTCAATGTGTCCGTCACACCCATCCCCTTCATACAAGTGATGATTTATATATATATATATATATATATATATATATATATATATATATATATATATATATATATATATATCAAGTGTAGTGCGCTGCTATCAAAATCTCCAAGTAATGTGATCGAATCCTACTATTATCTGTGCCCCTGGAGTGTTTCATTTTTCAGTAAAGATTTCCGTTATTTTTCCACTTACATACCCAACCACCCAAGTTCTATATATGACATGTGTCCGTTTAACAAGAAAATCATTAAAAAAGTTATTAACATATCTTATAAATGCTAGAATTTTTCAGACTAAAATTTCCCCATGGACTCTAGACCAGGAATTTACTCAGGACATGCCTAATTCTAAGTTTCCGCCGCGTACCTGATCCGGGAAGGTTAACATACCTGTCGCATAAATGAACACTCATAACATACACGTACAGAGAAACCTTCACCTGAGTTCAAATATCCCCGTAGCCATATCCTAAGGATGTTTCATATTTCAATTTGTCTTATTACTTTTGTAAGTAGCTCGGTCCATAAAACATCAACATCATAATAATAATAATCAGTTATATTACATTAAAAATTATTATTTTTATAGTACAATATTCAGACAAAACTTTAATTAGTCATGAATTTGAACATATGTGTCCAATGTACATAGACATGTAACGTCTCAGAGACAACAAAAGTACAAATACGCACATAAATATATGTTCCGATACACAATACGTACCACCAACAATACACACTTGCGCGTGCGTACCGATGATTTTATTGTTGGTGTATAATACCTTTAACAATAAAACAGTTGTACTTCAACCTTTAGCTTCTCTATCTCAGATAATGATAAACACAGTCAATTTGTGACATATATGAACACAAACGATATTATGTTGTAAATAACTTTAAATGTCAACCTGTAAACCTTCAATTGAAAACAAACGTTCAAGAGTAACTAGTTGACTGTTCAACAAAGAGCAATACATTTGCGAAAAGCATCATTTCCAATTACTAAAATGGAGCGTCCACAAAGAAATAGTTATCTGTTACGTGATCCATCAAGTGTTAGTGGCAAAGGAATCACGTTCTTAATAAAATAACATCAACATTTGCATTCAGCCGATCAAGTCTGGACTAGCCCGGACCGGCACAGTTTGACAGCACCGAGCAGAGGTCGTGTGTCTATGTGAGCATGTGTGTATATGTGTGTGTGCACGTGTGTGTGTGTGTGTGTGTGTGTGTGTGTTGTGCGTATATATATATATATATATATATATATATATATATATATATATATATATATATATATACTGTACTGAATAACCACATCTAAGTTATCTACCTGGGGTTATCAGATATGAGCCATTATTATATCCAAGTTTCTGTCCGAATACTCTAATTTCTATCGGTGTGTGAAAAACAAATGGTAGCGAGGCAAGCCACATACGTCCTGAACCGAAGTTCAAATCGCCGGCTTACTCATGCCTGAAGGGTGTCTCATCTTTCACTTTCTTTTATTACTTTCGAGGATTATTCGATTCATGTAGCTTACTATGTGTACACAAAGGCGAAAACATCAACTACTGCTTCATTTCTTTGGTTTTATTTTACCATCGTAGAAGTGTCATTCTTCGTATCTATCTTAGTAATGACCCTCTTGGTCCTTCAGTAAACTCTCATCACTAACATATTTATGGTTTTCATGGGTGATGTTTGGGGTCCAAACAAATCCCATCACCCTCAAATATATCATTCTATTTATTTGGGAATGTTAAATTCTATCTATCTAACTATCTATCTAGCTGTCTATCACGTGCCATATTCGAACATTCGCACGTATAATCACGCGCCCATGCACGCACGCACGTGCACACTCACACAAACACAAACAAACATACAGTTACATATACACGCACACATACACACACATACACGCACACATACACAAGTACTTTTCTCCTTTTACCATTCTGCCCAAGACACACACAGGCACACCCACACACACATACACACACAGGCACATATACACACACACACACACACACACTTGCTAACACGCTAAGATCCATAACAGCTTCGTTCTGAAATCACTTGTTGACTTAACATTATCTACTAGTCTCACTCCTGCCATATATAAATTGAGCTTCAACCGAACACTTCGCCATTCTGTACTCAGATTAGCAATTATGTAGAAAGGCTTTCTCGCTTTACTTAGCACCGATTCCATCAATCAAAGCATTAGTCACCATTTCATCACCTGTTACTCAGCCAAATCTGGTCATCTTCCTGTGATAATCAATATGACTTTCTGAACGTGGGATATCCTGTTCTTTCTTAGCAGTGGGATAATACCTATCGCTTTGATGTTGGTAATAGTACGGTCACTCACACACACACATGCGCGCGCGCGCACGTACACACATACACACATACACACCACACACACATACATCTTTTGTAATGTGGACCTCTTTATGTGGGAAGGTGAGTGAGTGTGTGATTAAGTAAGTGATTTATTTCTTTAGGAGTGACACTAACATTGCTTGGGAGAGTATAAGGCAGAGTGGTAATTTGATTGAAAAATGAGAATATCAGATGAAACTGAAACAACATAAAAATCATATATATATATATATATATATATATATATAGAGAGAAGAGAGAGAGAGAGAGAGAGAGAGAGGGGGGGAGAGAGAGAGAGAGATAGAGAGAGAGTGAGAGAGGGGGGAGATAAGCATTAATAATAATAATAATTATTATTATTATTATTAAGAACATTTAATTTTCCAATTATTTTAAGATTGTCTGTGAATTTGAACCGAGCACTACCTATTTTTGATGCACCATCACCACTGAGCCACAATAACTATCCAGTACCGGTAGCTCGTCTAAGTATACTACAGCATGCCACACCCAGTGCCAGTAACACACCCATTCTCCAATACGCCATGTGAACTTCACCATACAGTCAGCCATCAGTACTCTCTTATCATCGTCTTAATAATCTCAGATAAATGTTACCAACAATAAGATCTACTTAACTGAATCTTTCTTCGTCGAAGTGTGAAACGCGAATAATTATTTTCGCGAAATTAGACTCGGAAATGTTTACTCGTAGCCATGGCGTAAACTGATCGTCCTCGAATGACATAATTGGCTAAACTCGGTGTAACGGTTATTATCAATGAATAAAGTAAACACACGAAATTGACCGCTATATAGTGTCCAACTAGCTACCGATTTTCGTGCGTTTGAGTGTGTTTCATTGGTTAGTGTTATTGTAATATACAGGCACAGCAGCCGATTTCCCATAAGTGATCGATTAGACACTACAGTAGCACATTGACGACAACCGGCCTTGCCATTGTGATAAAAGGGGCATTTTGTTTCCGGAAGCGACCTCAGCTGGAACATTCAGCCAATCGATAAGAGAAAGTTTGAAAAGGGGATTATCGGAAAACTATCTCAACAACTAACTATTAACGAGTCGTCCTTTTCAGAAGCCTTAATGCTAAAGTACGATGATTCTTTGTTTATTATATCCATAGGCATAACTGTACAATACATCTTACGTGGATTTTCTTTTTTATAAATCATGAGTGCAAATTGATGGACCTCTGTTGCCACAACTATAAGTTAATTATCTAGTGCAAGTTCAATGGTAGCATGTCGTATGATATGGCGATATGAATAATTAATGCAACCGGCAAAGCAGGCTTTATCAGATATCTTAATATACATATTTGTTTGTATCTAAAAGCTTTTCTGCTATCTTAATGATAATAATAATAATAATAATAATAATAATACTAATACTATATTTGTCTTTACTAGCAGAAGCCATTGAAAGGCGTTGTATAATATACAATGAATAAAACCCGATAAGAATATTAAACGATCAATATTAGAAAACCTAGCGCTGTAGAAGTGAGTTCATTGAAAATCAAGGATGGATGGGATTAAAAAAGAATATTGGCGAAAGTTATGTATTTTGTAATATTTTTCGAATTCAAAGAGATAGTCACTTAGAAATCTTCTACGGTGCTCTTGTTATACCTTTATATTGATATTCAGATTTGCTTTACTCACTAACTTGAATATTTTGATAATCCATGAAAGTAATTCCATTAGCAATTTAACTCTCCCTCTTCTTTTAACACTTTTATATTTAAGTGGATGTGTTTTGAAGAAAAAAATCAAAGCTACTACAAAGAATGAATTTATTTATAAGACAATAGCATGATTAGTCCATAGAAACTTAAAATCTCCAACTATAATACAAATCTACAAAACATAATAATAATTCACATATGTCATAAATATAGCAAAATATACTATTAATTTCTGATTCAATAAAACTTAAAATTATATTCGTTTGCTATCAGAGCGCTAGAAGATTACCTTTTACTGTAAGTATATCGAACATAATAATAATAATAAACCTTTCTTTCTATTTTTGCCCAAATCTAGTATCACTGCTCTAAGAATATTACGATTTATGGTCTTCATTATCATCATCATCATCATCGCCAACGTCATCCTCTTCGACATCACCATCTTGATCATCATTAGAAACATACAATAAAAGGCACCTTTATATTAGTTAGAGGTAAGAATCTAACCAATTTACACCTTGACCTCACCCATATATAACATTATATCAACTTATGCGTATACTACTTTTGTTTGCGAATTTTAGGCCTGTAATCCACATTAATCCAACACTAATCCACCCCCATCCACCCGGGTTCTCTTATTGCAGCGAGCTTACCAATCGAATTTCGCGATACACTAGCAGCCTATTGTCAGTTTCGAACTGAAGAACTCCAGATTTCTGGTCCGGCACTTTACCATTCTGATGTCGACTACATGTGTATAATCGCTGTTAGTGCGTGAGAAAGGGACGTAGTGGCACGTCTCATCCAACACACATACACACACATAACACACACACACACACACACACACACGCATAAACACCATAGTAACATATATCACTGCCTCTTTTCCGCTTTACTTGACTACATCGATTTCCGGTATCCGTTCATCCTACTGTAGCTCATTTATCTTTAGCTGATGTCCGGCTCCTTATCCAGGCCACAATACCACCCATCCATTAGATTAATACCTCACGGGTGAAGGTCATTTACACATTGTGCGGTATTTAGTTCGACCGATCAATGATTGGCTGCGAAATGCAGCCATCTTATTTCAATAAAAACGAAGACAGTCGCATTGATGGCGGGCGTTGTCAACTAGCGAATCTCACGTGTTATATATTAGATGCATAAAATAGCTTGAATATATCTATCTCTGTTCAAAAGCGTTTAATGATTTTATCTATAAGCTAGTCTGTTTAGCAGTTGATTTATTAAATAGACTTTACCATTTGTACACAACATTTCGTGTCCCATCCCCCGATCCAGTCGAAGGGGTGAGTGAGTGAGTGAGTGAGTCGGTCGGTCGGTCGGTCGGTCGGTCGGTCGGTCGGTCGGTCGGTCGGTCGGTCGGTCGGTCGGTCGGTCGGTCGGTCGGTCGGTCGGTCGGTCGGTCGGTCGGTCGGTCGGTCGGTCGGTCGGTCGGTCGGTCGGTCGGTCGGTCGGTCGGTCGGTCGGTCATTCAGTGTTTATGTTGCCTGGCTGAATGGCTGGCTGGCTGATTAGTTCGCAGGATACATCAGATAAAGTGCAATAAACAAACTGACTCTCTCTCTGTCTCTCTCTCTCTCTCTGTCTCTCTCTCTTCTCTTTCTCTCTTCTCTCTCTCTCTCTCTCTCTATATATATATATATATATATATATATATATGTGTGTGTGTGTGTGTGTGTGTGTGTGTGTGTGTGTGTGTGTGTGTGTGTGTGTGTCTCTGTGTGTGTGTGTGTGTGTGTGTGTGTGTGTGTGTGTGTGTGTGTGTGTGTGTGTGTGTGTGTGTGTGTGTGTGTGTGTGTGTGTGTAAGTAATTAGTCAACAGACACTGACCTTTACTGTAGCCACTAGTTGGCTGAGATATTATTCAGCACCTGGTCGAATGAAGATGGATTACTCGATTGCCCATTAACGTCCGAATGTCATTACAAAGTCCCACAGATAATAGTCAGATTCTACCCTCCCCCTCTCTCTCTCTCACACACAGAGAGAGAGAGAGAGAGAGAGAGAGAGAGAGAGAGAGAGAGAAAACAACCCAAACACACACACACAACTTGGTTGTTCATAGTTCAAAGATTTAACCAACAGTGCATTATTGTGACGTGGTTGTCTCGTTCTGAAGAAAAATCAGAAATCAAAGAGAACAAGACGCGACTTGACCTTGAAAACCCGAGCGAGGTCAACATGTGAGGAACCTTCCGTTCGATGAGTGAAAGAAGATTTGCACCAGTTATCACATATCGTGACAGGGATACTGACATGGACAAGACATCTACTACCTACAACCAGGGATGGATCACGTATATGGACAATGCACTTAGGTCCGAGTACTTTAATTCTTTAACAAGTTCAAGGATAGTACAAGTAAATCGAAACACCCTAAGTGAAAGTACAAAGTACTTTTGAGAATTTATGAACATACAAAAGCATGAGTATCTTTGAGTTATATTTGCTATTATGGCATAATACAATGTACAGAATATAGATGATGATACTAAATAAGTTTAGAATACTTTCTAAAAATTATATATACTCGAACATGAAATTTACTTCTTATGAGATAATAATTTGT
The DNA here is from genome assembly GCA_025642065.1 of Paralvinella palmiformis. Lineage (NCBI taxonomy): Eukaryota > Metazoa > Annelida > Polychaeta > Terebellida > Alvinellidae > Paralvinella > Paralvinella palmiformis. Next base: position 9,405 of record JAODUP010001317.1, read on the forward strand.
ATTGGAGCATGGGTCAGGCTATGAGTGATTGCCTTATTTAGTCACAGTGATAATTACATCTGAATTTCTGGTCAAAGTAGTACTTTCTGGTAAAACTATATTCTCATATAACTATATTTTAACATGCTACTAATTGTACTACAGGAACATCATTCTGCCCTAAGTCATGAATTTCTATTTTCTGTTAAATTAAACAAATATATTTATCTCAAAGCCACGACATAGCTATTATTAACTCAATAAATAACTTGATATCGACAGTCATTTTGTTGGTTTTTTTTTCAGTATAAACATCAAACTGGTTATATTTAGATGTGACTCTAGTTCTGATATATTTAATATTGCCAATTTAATATTGCCAGTTCATCAAAGTTGAATATCTGATATCAGTTATGGAATAATTGTATTAGGAACTCAAACAATGATTCATCAAAGTCTCCGTAGTCCATATCGCAAACAAAACTTAGGATGCAGATGTTCCTATCCTCGTATGCTCTCATTTTAAATTATTCAAGCTTACATTGTGTAAGTCAATATTTTACCTCTGATCCAAGTTTGGACCAATCAATTTTAAGATAACATTCCATCATCAGGCAAATTGAGAGCTCCAGTCCAGCGAGCGGCTAAGCAACACACACACATACATTAATATATGTCTTTATATGTTCTTCAGCCATTTTGTACGTACATACTTATTGCATTAATAAATTGCTAGAGCCCCCACAGGAAGACTGCTTCTGTTATCTCGCTTAGGTAAGGGTTTCTGGAAATTAAATTGCAGTTTTCTATTTAGACTTAATTAAAAATACAATTATTGATACAGTTACTAACAATAGAAATATTGACGATGTTTTATTATGAGAAATGATAAAAATGCAAATCGGAGGAAACTTAATAAAATATTCATCTAGGAAGAAAAGAAACGGTAACAATATATTGTTAGCACTTCAGAAAATGCTGAAAAGGCTAAAAGAAAATTTTAATGAAGACCCAAATTTAGAAACCGAACATGGTATACACTTAGTAAATGGAGATATTGAACAAATTATTGGAAACCAAATAAAAGGCGCACAAATTAGAGCTAAATTGAACTGGATAAAGGAAGGTGAAAAACAAAATGATAATGAGAAACATATAAAAAGGATTATAACACAAGAAGGTAACATTATTGGAATTATAATCATTTTACAAATTATTGTACAGCACCAATAGAAAACATGGAGAACCTACATCAAATTGTTAGATAACGAAAGGGGTGAATGTGAGAGAATTTTAAACGAAAGTGAACTTCTAGCAATATTAAAAACAAGAAAGCAAAATAAAAGTCCGGGGAATGATGGATTGCCATCAGAATTCTACAAAGTATTTTGGAACGACATAAAAATTAGTTAATAAATGTATTAAATGCTGGCGATAACGATGGAAAATTATCGATAACACAAAGACGGGGGGTCATTACCTTATTACCTAAACAAGATCGGAACAGTCTGGAACTAAAATGATGGAGATCCATAAGACTGTTAAACCAAGATAGTAAATTAGCAACAAAGGCAATTGCATCGAGAATATGTAAATACTTATCTAATATTATTCATCCTGATCAGATTAGATTATATAGAGAAAAACATACTTAAGATACTCAATATATTGGAACATATAGATGAAGAAGATATAGAGGCGCTATTGATTAATATAGATTTTGAGAAAGCTTTCGATAATTTAGAATGGGATTTTATTGATTATTAGTAGTAATAATCAATAACTTTCTCATCTCACAACTAGTCTACCTCATGTCCATCTTAACAACATCACCAACACAAACAATCAAACAAATAGATACACAATTATATACATTTCTTTGGAGCAACAAGACCGAACGGATTAATAGAAAAAGGTTTGCAGAATACCAAGGAATCCCGGGGAGTATCAATGCCAGACATTACATTAAAAGATACAAGATTAAAGATAATCTGAGTAAAAAGATTAATACAGTCAAATTATTTAACAGAATTTGTATATAAATCAACTTAGATAACTAATATTGACATATGGAAATGTAACCTGAAACCAAATGATATAAATGTACTCTTCCGGAAAAAAACCTAACAAATTTAACAAAGATATATTTAGTTCGTGGGCCTACTATATACACAATACACCATAGACAGCATTATATATTACTGATCAATTTATTTTTTTAATTCCCATATTAGAATTGATGGAAAGCCATTTTTTAATAACCGTATGTATACAGCAGAAATATTCTAAACTATCAATATTTTATCCATAAATATGGTAACAACTATCTTAATTATTTTAGTATTATAGATGCCATCACTGCCTCATGAAAAGTTAGTCTTCTCGAAAATAACAATTATAATGATAATCACACTACATATACACGTTCAGTTGATAAAATAATTAACATGAAAGGTAAAATATGTTAACTAGTATATACGGATATGCAAAAATCAATTGTACAATTGGCAATTAAAGTCTTTGATAAATGGAGAACGTATTTCCACGTTGAATTAACTAAGCATGGAAGATTGATTAAATAGTTTTAAGCTTATATTTAACTGCTCTATATTCGTAGAATTGCATTTCTTTCATTTCAATATATATATATATATATATATATTGTGTGTGTGTGTGTGTGTGTGTGTGTGTGTGTGTGCACGTGCGTGGGCGTGTGCTTTTAAGTGTGTGTACGTGTGTTTCGAGTCTTCATCAGGTTTCATAGAATGTCTCTATAGAATGAAAACTATACGTGTAAATTTAGAATATATACAACAATAGATTGTTAACAAGTATTTCCGACTATAAGATCGATTATACCAAATATATATAATATATTACCGACCTTATTTAGCCCCAATGTAGATTTTTAATAATTGGTGTAATATGATGATAAGTTCACATATTTGTCACTATGCCAGTAATCTATGCGAGATATACCAATTGAATGAAACCGAACAAGAATAGACCATAACAGGAGCTATTTGTGTGAAGAATGGTTTTAGATGGCGAGTATTTTTTAAATGTTAGTAGCCAACTTGGCAAACTAATGTGAACTGTTTATTCGGGATGTGCTGACTGTGTCCCTGAGTAACGCTTTTCTCCTATAATGGCAGCAATCATTCTATGCGTTGTTGGAGTTGAATTGTGTGTTGGACTCAATCAGGTCTGATGATGATGATGATGTTGATGATGATGATCATCATCATCATCATGATTGATGTGTTACTTCAACTCTTTGCACAAGGTAGGCTAAATGGGCCGAGCGTCCTCCAAATGTAATGAACCGAAGTCAAAGATGAAACACCCTTAAGATATGCCCATTCTCCATTTCGAACCAATGCGCTAACAGTTAGACAGGTCTGAGTCAGGGATAATAATGATGTAAAGTCCCTTAGAGCAGCTATCTAGCTGGGCAGGGTGCATAATAGGTGACACATATTATTATAATTATTATTATTATTGGTGTAAAAATACCCCTTTAGGATTTTTGCTGACCTGTTATTAAAGTCTTAGAAATATATTATGATGATACCGACATACTCTGGTGAAGAAGTAAGTTTAATTCCTTCTGTAAGAGACATGTTGTTGCAAATTAGACGCCTTTATTTGTCAAAATGTCTTGGCATTTAATGCTTCAATTTTGTGTTAACGTTGAGAAACCTAATAAAATATGGAATTTACTGTTTGTATGGATCAATACCAGATACTATGATGGAGGGAAATTACACTGGATGCTTCGATCTTTAGTGGAAAGAAACATTAAATAACTAATATTTGTTTTAAAAACAGTAATTTCGTATATTAATTCGTTCATCTACAACCTTCTCTGATTATACTCTCCACTTTTTATTATGTCTATATTAAAGATTAGCCACAGCTGATACTGGCCGAATATGATTCAATTAGCAAATCACACCCCACAACCGTAATTTACCTGTCTGCCACTAGATGTCGTACTAGGTTTAAATATTGTCTGTTATAAACCACTTACACTGTATCATTATCGCTCTCCATGGAAACCGTCATGTGTTATCCCTTGAGCCTAAATGGTGTCCTTGCATTAACCAGCGGCTTCTAGAAAATTAAAAACATTTTAGAATATAATGACGTCATTTTCGTAATTATTCCAATGGGCAACTAATTAAATGCCATCTCGTTTCGGTCATTATCACTGACACTGTCAGGTTTTACATTTTTCTCATCTTTCCTCTACTAGTCACGTGCTAATTCAACTTTTAAGAACGAGCTTTAGATACATTCAGATACATTCAGAACGTTGTTAAACTTGATCATTTTTGGAGATGAATTCATCGCTATGCAACTTAGTTGATGATAACAGATGACTCAATATGTGAACTTTTATGGTTCTCTTTCCTTATACCTTGAATATATCGTTTCCATGTCACCCTTCTAGTGTTTGATCTATATATATTTGACGTCGTATTGATCTACGGATCAATACGATACCAGATTCGATGATCAAGGTGAACCGATCACTTAGACATAGGTGTATGATTAATATGTTTTGTGTTCAACACCTAGGTTGATCTTAGATTTGATTGATTGCAGGTGGATGTCTTTAGGTGGATGGAATGGAGGCTGGATGGATGAATGGATCGTTGGAAATACGAAAGACAGACAGTTAGTGACAGGTCAGTGATTCACCAGGTAAGCTTAGATTGATGTATGTGTGGGTGTATCGGTGAATAGTTAGCTTCTAGTTTGGTCTCATTACTAACTTGATTGACGGAATGTCAGTCATTTGACATTAGTATCAGTTCACAGTAATTTAAGTCAGATGAACAGTAGAACAAACACCCACATAAATACACAGACACATTTCTTTTAAATGCATGTAAAATGCTATATCGTGTGTATGTATGTTTGTGTGATTTAGCTGTGTGAAATAGCGCACTAGCACAGCGAGTTTCGAAGCATATTATATATTTGCATATAAAAACACTTGACCTAATGTATCCTCACAAATTACTAGCTTTACCATGTCTCGTTTTTATATCACAGGATTTAACATAAACGTCATAGTTACCGATCCAGCCTATATCACTTAGTTACATCATAATTAATGTTCCTTTCACCAAACAATTTTGCCATGATTGAGTACTGAGTTTAAATGGCACTCTATCCAATATCACATGTTGATCACACTTCGGGAATGAACACGTGCGTTATATGCTGACATATAAATGTAACTTGCTTGACACTACATTGTATATTATTTCATTAAGAGCATCAGTAATGTCTTTTGGAAATAGGTTCGATTGATATAGAATAATCTGTTGCTTATCAGACTGGAAATTATCCGTAATCTGTAATTTAGAAAGAGAACATGTTATAATAGAGGTATTTTGTACATTACATGGATCGAATGAAACAATAGCTATTAGCAGTATTATAGTCAGATGATATATTATATATATATATATATATATATATATATATATATATATATATATATATATATATATATATTAAATTATTAAAGATTACAATCAATAATATTAGTCTACAATAAATAGATCTCTAATAACACCCAAATATTATCATATAATTTTACTTTAAAAAATATTTTATTTTTATTTTTATCCTTGTTGATGTTGTTGAAATTTCCTTTGGAGCAACGACATAGCCATTGAGCTGTCAATGATTTAATCATTGATACGTCAGTTCCAGGTAGGATTAATCACAATCATTAACACATCGATAACATGCAATCTGGCGAGACTAATTTCCACCAGAACTGTCTCCTAAATTAATAAACCGATCGGCAATTTGGATTATATCATGTTTATCGTCAAATATAATAGATTTATATGCTAATTGTTTTATGCCATTGCCATTCATTGAAGACTTATCTGAAGGAGGGGTGCTATCATTTATGTATTTATTAATAAGATTGTTGTCACACTGATAACTTGAGAAAGAAGTGAACCATGATTATATTAATTAACTATCATTGAGTAATCCATACAGCTGTGTAATCAGTATTATTAATATCTTGATGGCAGCAATATTACAAATAATCACTGAATCCCTGCAAATCACCTCGAAGACCTTGAATTCAAGTGAATGTTTATCTTTAATTTATGCGAGCATTATCAGATAAAACCATATATTATCAAAGGCCTTTATAACCAATTATGGGAAATAAAAATAAAAATATTGCCTTTTGAAGTCATCTTAATGCATGTGATAGACTAAAAGAATTACATTATCCTCAAATTAAGTCAAATGAAAGATGAAACATCATTCAGATTATACTTCACCGGGATTTGAACCCAGGTACTAGATGTGTTAGATCGTCAATGCAAGACTCCATGAAAGCGGTCATATTTGAGTTGATACGATTCCTTTCATTGTTCGTGGTAATAAAATAATGAAGGTAAAGGGGTAAAACACTTATTTATAATGTGGTCCCTATATAAAGAGTACTAGAAATAACCCCCTCTATCCCAATTAGAGTTGGGGTGGGGATAAGATAATATAAATGTACCCTGAGATTATTGGCTCCCCCTGTAATAGTATTTTACGTCAACTTCACATATCACACGCTTTACCTCTGTGACCAAATCTACCCGTCTTTCTGTTGGCTCATGTCCCGGCTCCGTTATCAGATAAAGAAGACACCCCCAAGAGTCATATACAAATAGGCATTTGCTATTGTTATTCATAACATATTTGTAATGGCCGCTCGTACCCAGCTTAAGTTCTATAATAATAATAATTATTATTATTATTATTATTATTATTATAAAACTTCTATTGCATATATATGCTCGAAATGAATCTAGCTTACTGGCGCACCTACTACAGGGTTTGGGCAAACTGCTAATATAGAAAAGAAAAAAGAAAAGAAAAAGAAAAAGAAAAAAATATATATATATATATATAGAGAGAGAGAGAGAGAGAGAGTCTGTATTACGTATGCTAATAGCTAGTGTTTTATATGATCCGTTTAGTGAAGTAATATTATTATAACATGTTTTCCTTGTAAATTCTTGATTATGGGTTCATTTCCATTCCTATAAACGATAGATTAGTCTATATCAATTGCTGTAATTCCCAAATGACGTTACTCTTAACGAACTAATATACAATGTATAACATAAGTGTTCATTCCACAAGTTTGATAAATGTGGTAAATAGGATAGAGCTCTAATTCATTATGAATCAATCGCGGTTAAGCTCTCTGGTTAAAAGATTTCTTATTTATGCTGTACCTAAGAGATATGTGCTAGTTCAGGAACTATGGCGTTTATGTTAAATACGGTAATATAAATACGAGACAGTGATATATAAGGAAAGTAATTTGTGAAGTATGCGTGGAGTGAACGAGTGAGAGAGTGAACGAGTTACTGAGTGAGTGAACGAGTGAGTGAACGAGTGGGTGAGTGAGTGCTCCGAGGTGGTTCTAACACCGAACTGGGTATAGGTCTCCTCCAATTGTACTATAAGAATGTCCTATCTTGTATGCACTGCTATAATATACACGCACCTATAAACACCTTTTCAAGTTTATCTAGTGTAGATCTGTTCTTACCTAGTGACTTCGTTGTCATAAACGAAGATTATTCTCTTTGTTACGATGTCAATATCTCTTTTTAAGTAATGAATATACGGTAACGTCATTATTAAATGATCGATAATAACTATAGTGATACCAGACAAGGAGGTATGTGTGGTTCTGTCTATCCATGTATCAATGACACAAAACAAACGTATTAATCAATATACCTATGTCCAAATGATCGGTTCATCTTGATCATCGAACCTGGTATCTTATTGATCCGTAGATCAATACGACGTCAAATATATATATAGATCAAACACTAGAAGGGTGACATTGAACGATATATTCAAAGGTATATGGAAAGGAAAGAGAATGATAAAAGTTCAAATAAATAGTCATCTGTTATCATCAACTAAGTTGCATAGCGAAAATGATCAATTTTAACAACGTTCTGAATGTATTTAAATCACGTCCTTAAAAGTTGAATTAGCACGTGACTGGTAGAGGGAAGATGAGAAATATATAAAAACTGACAGTGTCAGTGAAA
>JAODUP010001317.1:20000-69106 GCA_025642065.1 Paralvinella palmiformis
AAGAGAATGTATACAAACACAGTATGGACTCACTAAAGCGATTAAACTAAAATAACAACAAAGTAGTAATACCGCACAATGGATTATTACTGGACTAGAACGAAATATCGTCTCAAATCTGAGTAAATACTATGATTTACTCGAACCTAACAGCTAACCCTCATACATTTCCGTTTATCATTAAGGGAACGTTCATTCACGCTGATTTTTTCTTCAGTGATTTCGCTTTTCATTTCAAATTGATAAAACGCTGAATACCCAAAGAAACATGCTAATTATTATTGACTTTATATATTAATTAGTAGCAAGTATGTGATGTTGTAACAAATGGTAATAGATGTAAATAAAAGACGAAACAACAATATCAGACAAAGTGATAACATTTATGTTAGACATCATCATATTTTGGACGACAGAGATGACGGGATCTACGAATTTCACATACTCTGCAAAGCAAATTGTTGTTGTTTTATTATTAGTAGTGATAGTAGTAAAAGTAGTAGTAGTAGTAGTAGTAGTAGGAGGAGGAGTAGTAGTAGGAGTAGTAGTAGGAGTAGTAGTAGTAGTAGTAGTAGTAGTAGTAGTGCTGTTTTGTTACTGTTTGTCAAAATTGCTATTATGAACACAAATACCGTATAACTAGTAAGCGGGAGGTAGCAACAACCAAGATTTAATGAGATAATTGGAACATATAATTGTTGTATGAAACCAAATAAGAAAAGCAAATATAAAACAAGTAAAATGATGATATTAATAATAATAATAATAATAATAATTATTATTATTATTATTATTATTATTATTAATACCCCTTTCAAACCTCTTTTCAAATGAAGTTCGTGGTAATGTAATGTTCAGTTAATGTCATATTTTGTGTCAATTTGGTGTTATATTATATCCGTTGAAAACAAATATAAAGCAATAAATTTAAAAAAAACATCCATCGATTATTGAAAACCGAGGCATAACAACACAACAAGATCACGTGACATAACACGCAAACCTCACCCCTATTTTCGACCTACGCAATAAAACATACTTCTTACGTCGGTATCACTAGCCTCTTGTTTCAGTTTAATAATAATAATAATTTTCAAACTTATAGGACGCTAATATCCTCGCAAAAAATCAAGATTAGGGGTTGGGCAATCTCATAGTGAAAGTACGACGCATCAACAAAGTTTAGAGCAGTTAGCTTTAGCATCAAGATTACAGTGGAACTGGGGATTATTTTTTTTTTTCTGATTAATTTAGATTGCATCAATTGTTTCTGGCACGTATCTGTGTTTACAAACAGTCTGAAGTCACGCGAGACTAGGCCCAAATACGATATGGCCGATTATTGAGAAGAGTGGAAAATAGGGAATTAGGTGATAATAATAATAATAATCAATATAATAATAATAATAAGAAGAAGAAGAAGAAGAAGAAGAAGAAGAAGAAGAAAGACAAAACAACAACAAAAATAACTACATGTTCAGTTTGCATGATGTGAAAATACATATTTAATTATTATACATTAACATTATTTTGGGTATTAATTTGTGAATAAAAACAATGAAATAATTTCAAATATGTAAATATTTTCATGTATTATATGTATTTGTGGGGTACGTAATTTAATTCATAAACCATAAAAGGTTGTTTAACAAAGTTTCTGATTGGGTAAGTCTCTAATATCAGTGTTACAGAATCTGAACTTGTTATTATTGAACTGTGAACAGACTCTTCATTCCACAAGTAGACCGCTGTCCAAAATCGTTGTCTGTCTATCACACCTACACGCGTGTATATGTGGTGCACATATGATATGCGGTGTACATATGGTGTGTACAATAAGTCTGTATAACATCATTATTTGTCGTCCTGCAAGCGACACCGTTTCGAGCGATTCTTAATAGACTAATTGTGAATAGAGCTAATGGACTCAATTCATTTTAAGATTTTTATTATCATCTGGGTTTGGCATCACAGTGACGTCAAATGATAGATCAAGTGATAGATCAAATATTTATCCATATTATTTTGATCCTAAAAATGATCATTCTATAAGCTTTATAGCTATATTACATTTCAACTTGGTCTCTCTCTCTATATATATATATATATATATATATATATATATATATATATATATATATATATATATATATATATATATAAGCAAACACACATTTTTGGATGGGGTATGGGTTCTCTACCACATATTATATTTTCTATCATCATGTCAGCGTTATTTACTATTAGATCAATATCTTAGGTGCGACGTAATCTACTCTAGTTGAGAAATGTGTTTATATTCTCTATCATGACTGAGTCTTATAGAAATCATAATATCATATTATGATATGGTACAGAAAGTTAGCACTGTGGAGAGAGCATAGTGGAGATAATTTACATGTGTATATCTAAGACTAGAGATGGTTATCACTCACTCACTTACTTCCACATTCATTCACTTACTCACTCGCTTTCTTCTACACTCACTCACTCATTCATTCATTCACTCACTCAAGAACTAGATACATTGTATATAATATGCCTTTCTATAATTTCGGAACTAACGGTCTGGTGACATGTTTGTCGTTTCAGGTCTTCATCCATCAAACCCCTTCATTTGAGTTTAGTAGCAATGTCACCTTGAAGCGGGCTACTACAAGTTATAGTTGTAGAGATGTAATGTGGTCGATAATCCTCTGGAATGGATGGCTGTCGTATACATTTCGAATAGTCCAACAGCTCCTTCTGAGTATGTGCACCAGTGGATACTAGAAATGTGTTATGAATAACAATAGCAAATGTTTATTTGTATGACGCATGGGGGTGTCTTCTTTATCTGATACTGGAGACATGACAGGAGACAACCGAACGATGGGTAGGCATGGGCTCTTTTAGCACAGGTGTAAAGCTTGCGGTACGTAAAGTTGTATCTAACGGGTTTGAAATATCTAAAGTGTGATTCTTTTCTGGACATACTATTATGTGGGTAGTTGATCATGTTAAATGTGGTTTCTGTCTCAAGAAATGGTATTCTGGTGACGTAAAATACTAAAATAAGGCTTCCACTGCTCTCGGTGTACATCTACATCGCTTCATCAACCCCCACGAGTCTAGCCAGAAGGACATTGGCCAAGTGTTCATCATAACCCAAAGATCGATCTCTAAGATCCTTAAGCATCACGGAAGACTGGTCTAATAACTCCTATGGGGAAAGATATGATCGTCCCAAGAAAACCACAGCTAGACATGAGCGATATCTGCTCCGACTGTGCCGTAATAGCCGAATAAAGCCCTTATCTCAGCTCCGCGACGACTGGATCCGCTTCACGAATGTTCCTATGCCAATTCGGCTGGTGAATTACCGACTTTGAACGCTGGTTAGTTGGCAAGACGACCTGTGAGGAAATCCCTACTGGGCACTTGAACTGGCGTGGTGGTCACTGGCAACACGTTGCGTTAAGTGATGAATCCACATTTTGCTGTATCATCAAGATGGTCGTATTCGAGTGCGTAGATAAGCTCACGAGGTTCTACTCGACGAGTGTGTACTGCCTAGATTACAGGCAGGGGGAAGCGGAGTAACGATATGGGGTGCTTTCCATAGTAGAGGGAAATTCGCTTTCCACGTACTGGATGGAAATATGAATCAATACGTCATGGATTACGCGTCATGGATTTGCTCGAAGATGAGAATGTGGAGCACATGGCTTTGCCTGCTATGTAACCGGATTGGAACCAGATCAAGAACATCTGGTCGGAAATTTCACGGGGATTGAACAACTTGGACAACCCGACATCAAACGGGGCTGAACTGACCTAGGCTGTGGTGGACAACTGTAGAGATATTCCGAATCAGAAGCTCTCAATCCTAGTTTTGAGCATGCATACACACTTGCGTGCCGCATACAACGCCAGAGGAGCCCGTACGAAGAATTGATTATTTTTTTCATATTGCTTGGCATGATTCATCAGCTTTAACACAAGATAAAATATTTTGAATGTGAATTTCAGTTGTTTTGTTAACATTTATGTCTACGAATAAAACCATTGATTTTGTTAGTATTTGTCACAGGTTCAAAGAATTGGCAATAAAACTAATAAACCAGTATTATTATATAAAATCTGTATTCAATATTGCTGAACACAATGAATTGACAAAACAAAATGACACAATGTTATTAAAAATACCACGAAATGTATTTTGAGATATTCCAAACTTTTTCCTATTTGGTAATAAGGACCACAGTGAGTGAGTGAGTGAGTGAGTGAGTGAGTGAGTGAGTAATATACACGCACCTATAAACACCTTTTCAAGTTTATCTAGTGTAGATCTGTTCTTACCTAGTGACTTCGTTGTCATAAACGAAGATTATTCTCTTTGTTACGATGTCAATATCTCTTTTTAAGTAATGAATATACGGTAACGTCATTATTAAATAATCGATAATAACTATAGTGATACCAGACAAGGAGGTATGTGTGGTTCTGTCTATCCATGTATCAATGACACAAAACAAACGTATTAATCAATATACCTATGTCCAAATGATCGGTTCATCTTGATCATCGAACCTGGTATCTTATTGATCCGTAGATCAATACGACGTCAAATATATATAGATCAAACACTAGAAGGGTGACATGGAACGATATATTCAAAGGTATATGGAAAGGAAAGAGAATGATAAAAGTTCAAATAAATAGTCATCTGTTATCATCAACTAAGTTGCATAGCGAAAATGATCAATTTTAACAACGTTCTGAATGTATTTAAATCACGTCCTTAAAAGTTGAATTAGCACGTGACTGGTAGAGGGAAGATGAGAAATATATAAAAACTGACAGTGTCAGTGAAAATGACAGAAACGAGATGTCATTTTCGTAATCATTCCAATGGGCAACTAATTAAATGCTGTCCTTATATTCTAAAATGCTTTTAATTTTCTAGAAGCCGCTGGTTAATGCAAGGACACCATTTAGGCTCAAGGGATAACACGTGACGGTTTCAGTGGAGAGTGATAATGATACAGTGTAAGTGATTTACAACAGACATTATTTAAATCTAGTACGACATCTAGTGGCAGAAAGATAAATTACGGTTGTGGGGCGTGATCTGCTAATTGAATCATATTCGGCCAGTATCGGCTGCGGCTAATCTGTAATTTAGACATAATAAAAACATCGTTAAATCACAACTTATAATGCTCCCTTTTGAGAGGATAATCATAGACTATCGTAAATGAATGAATTAATATATGAAATTGCTGTTTTTAAAACAAATATTAGTTATTTAATGTTTATTTCCACTAAAGATAGAAACATCCACTGTAATTACTCTCCGTCATAATATCTGGTCGGGCTTACACTCAGTAAATTCCATATTCTATTAGATTTCTCAACTTAAAAAATATTGAAATATTAAACGCCAAGGAATATTGATAAGGAAGGACATCTGATTTTCATTAGGACAATAGTGAATAATTTAGGAAAATATATATGACGTTATCTTCCGATAAAACAGTATCATCTTTGGTTAAATAAAAATATATGTAATATGTCTCTTACAAAAACAATTAAATGTACTTCTTCACCACAGTATTTCGATTCCCTTAAATTTTGAGCAAGACATATGGTGAATATTTTGTTAGTTCTAACAGGTCAGTTAAAATCCCGAATAGATTATCTTTAATAACTATAATAATATGAATAAACAAATCACAAGTTGGCTACTACCTTTTTAAATAGCATATGTCGTCAAAAACCGTCTAAGATCATTAATCGACACATGAAGCTCCTGTGTGTGTGAGAGAGTGTGTGTGTGTGAGAGTGTGTGTGTGTGAGAGTGTGTGTGTGAGAGTGTGTGTGTGTGAGAGAGTGTGTGTGTGAGAGTGTGTGTGCGTGAGAGTGTGTGTGCGGGTGTGATGAGTGGTGGTGGTGGTGGTGGTGGTGAGTGAGTGAGTGGTGGTGAGTGAGTGAGTGAGTGAGTGAGTGAGTGGTGAGTGAGTGGTGGTGGTGAGTGAGTGGTGGTGGTGAGTGGTGGTGAGTGAGTGAGTGAGTGAGTGAGTGAGTGAGTGAGTGAGTGAGTGAGTGAGTGAGTGAGTGAGTGAGTGAGTGAGTGAGTGAGTGAGTGAGTGAGTGAGTGAGTGAGTGAGTGAGTGAGTGAGTGAGTGAGTGAGTGAGTGAGTGAGTGGTGAGTGGTGGTAGTAGTGAGTGAGTATGATATGAGTGAGTGAGTGAGTGAGTGAGTGAGTGAGTGAGTGAGTGAGTGAGTGAGTGAGTGAGTGAGTGAGTGAGTGAGTGAGTGAGTGAGTGAGTGAGTGAGTGAGTGAGTGAGTGAGTGAGTGAGTGAGTGAGTGAGTGAGTGAGTGAGTGAGTGATATGTACTATATAAACTGTATAACCCAATTGTCACTGTCTTCAAACGTCAGTTTTTACAAGGGGCAGGCGTTACCAAGCGACTACTATTAAAAATGTTTAGCTTAATTGATATTAACAGAGTGACATCTGCGCTGAAGAAGACCGTAAATGCGCGTCATAGCTTCGGTACTGTTTGAACTATGTTATCATTTTCAAAACTGACCTAATGTCTGTTATTCTAACTATTGTAGTAGCAACGTTCTCAAATGTTATATATGACAAGCAGATTAGAGTTAAGCTTGAATGTCATAGTACAAACTGGACATAGCTGGGCCTAGGAAAGATAATTATATTCCCACATACAACCAAGGTGAATTTTATATCCAACTAAAGTTGTTATATAAACAAATACCCTGTGAGTGGTGGGGGGAGAGTTTCCTCAACCACTCCAACATAGAAGCTGTGCTGATTAAGCGACAGCCTGGGGATTCTCCCCGAACAACAAAACAAAGAAGCGAGATGTGTTCAATGCCACCGCTCGAAAAGCGATGCAGTGTTTTTATTCCTGAGTCAGAAGTACTTATAATACTTTAAGAGCGTAATGTGCCTGTTACAGTTATTTAAATGCTGGATAACCAGGCCAGACACCTAAACGGCGTCCCTCCAAAGACGCAAATAGTATATGGAATATACAGCTCTAGATCAACTTTTCTTGAATGCGGGGACCGGGAAATATAGTCTCCACGCATAGAAAACGGAACTTTCCCAACCGCAGCATAATATGCCTTGTGATATTTGCTGGAGGATCAAATACCTCATAATTATAGTATAGGATTTTCTTAATGACAAGGAGACTAAAGTTGATCTTGAATGTCATAGTACAAACTGGACATAACTGGACATAGCAAAGATAATTCTATTGCCACCAACAATTTTCAGGATCATAATGATATGGATATTTGATCTAATTCATTTGACGTCATTGTGATGCCAAAACCGAGTTAATTCTAATTTATAATTATTCCCTTAATAATCGCTCCATATGGTGTCGCTTGCTTGACGACAAATAATATTATTATACAGAAGTTAGATTAATCCATATGTATACAGTACACGTGTGATAGAGTAAAAGGATTTGTGTAATCTAAGACAGCCGTCTATTTGGGGGAGTAATATCCTCTTCTTAGCTAAATAGCAGCAGATTCAAGGCATATAACACTGATATTACAGACTTACCCAAGTCTTAGCTCAAATGAGTATGGCTTCATAAATTGTATCACGGAATATTATTATGGGTTCAAGTCAGTCGTGAAATTATAACTCATCCAAGAATGATCCGGAGACTTTTGACAAATTATCGGATTATGTAATCTACGAGATAATCCTGTACAATATCACTTTAGCTATTGAGTCCTTTCATTCATAATGAGTAATACATTTTCGAGTTGACATCGGAGCGAATGTCACTGTTGTCGATCACATCCATACTTTATATTAATATAAAATGTGCGTCATATGTTTGTTACTTGTCACTAATTATACCTACAATGTGTGTGTTGTGAGGTATCAAGCAAGACAGAGAAACAATATTTACCAGTTTGACTTATTCAGTTCTCGCTATTCATGAAACTATACGTGTAAATGTATAATATATAAAATATAGTAAATTCTAAACAAATGAATCTAGCTATGTAATATAATGGCGACCTTTGATGTCACATCTTCGATTGATGTTATAATCAAATATGCCATATACTAGAGAGTTACAGGAATCTATGCGCGATATAACAAAGAATACATTGAATAGGACTGAACAGCAATAGGCCATGACAGAAGCTTCTTGTGTGAAGAATGTTTTAGACTTAAGATGGCTAATTAATGTGATTTGTTTGTTCGTATTAATAAAGTTATCACAAATAATCCCATTTGGATTTTAGCTGACCTGTTACGGCCAATAAAAGATTCGCCATATGTCCGAAATACTGTGGTGAAGAGGTACATTTAATTACCTCAGTAAGATACATATTACATATTTTTATTCAACTAAAGATGATACTGTTTCTTCTTCGGATGACAACATATATATTTCTTAAGTTACTCCCTCTTATTCTATTAAAAATCAGACCTTATCACATTTTCTAGGCGTTTACTGGTTTACTGGTTCAGAACTTTAATGAAATATGGAATTTGCTGAGTGTAACGGAGAGCACTAAAACTGGATATTTCTATCTCTACTGGACAGAAACAGTGAATGATTAAAATAGTTTATTTTAAAGGAGCAATTCCATATATCAATTCATTCATCCACAAGCTTCTCTGATTATTATTATTCTCATAGGGGGTGGCGGGGGATTATAAGTCGCGAAATGAACAAAGTTTTTATTATGGCTGCATTAGAGATTACTCTCAGTCGACACTGGCCGGATATGATTCAATTAGCAGATCACTCCCCACAACCGTAATTTATCTACCTGCCACTAGATGTAGTACTACATTAAAATATTGTCTGTTGTAAATCATTTACACTATATCATGATTCCTCTCCATGGAAACCGTCACGTGCTATTTGTTACCGTAAATGATGTCCTTGCATTAACAGTCGGCTTTGAAATAATTAAAAGCATTTCAGAACGTTGTTAAAATTGATATTTGAACTTCTATAATTGTCTTTCCTTTCGTTATCCATTTCAAAAATATCGTTCCATGTCACCCCCTAGTGTTTGATATATATATATATTTGATGTCGTATTTGATCTACGGATCAATGAGATACCAGGTTCGATGATCAAGGTGAACCGCTCACTAGGACATACATTAGGTAAGTAATTAATGAGTTCTTGTGATGGAAGGATAAACGAATTGATGGATAGTTTCAGGGAAGATGATGATGGATGGTCATTAAATGTGATTGATACCTAAAGTAATAATAGGATTGATTGATTGATTATTTATTCATTTATTTATTGATCAATGCATTGGGGAATTAGTTTGTTTTTTCTTTGTTTTAGTAATTTATCGATTAATATGCTGGTTTGTTTAATTGCTGTTTATCTGGATTGTTTTGAGCAAATAATAGATGTATTGATTGGTCGATTGATTGATTGATTGATTGATTGATTGGGGGGTCATTGGGTGGGTAGATGGATGAATGGATAGGCGGATGGATAACTGGAACGACGATTGATTGACGGTCAGTAACAGTGATTGAGTGGTTCATTTTTACTGACAGTAATTTATGTCAGATTAATGGTAGAACACTAACTTGACGGACTGTCAGCATTTGAGATTACTGACAGTAATTTATGTCAGATTAATGGTAGAACACTAACTTGACGGACTGTCAGCCATTTGAGATTACTGACAGTAATTTATGTCAGATTAATGGTAGAACACTAACTTGACGGACTGTCAGCCATTTGAGATTACTGACAGTAATTTATGTCAGATTAATGGTAGAACACTAACTTGACGGACTGTCAGCCATTTGAGATTACTGACAGTAATTTATGTCAGATTAATGGTAGAACACTAACTTGACGGACTGTCAGTCATTTGAGATTACTGACAGTAATTTATGTCAGATTAATGGTAGAACACTAACTTGACGGACTGTCAGTCATTTGAGATTACTGACAGTAATTTATGTCAGATTAATGGTAGAACACTAACTTGACGGACTGTCAGCCATTTGAGATTACTGACAGTAATTTATGTCAGATTAATGGTAGAACACTAACTTGACGGACTGTCAGCCATTTGAGATTACTGACAGTAATTTATGTCAGATTAATGGTAGAACACTAACTTGACGGACTGTCAGTCATTTGAGATTACTGACAGTAATTTATGTCAGATTAATGGTAGAACACTAACTTGACGGACTGTCAGCCATTTGAGATTACTGACAGTAATTTATGTCAGATTAATGGTAGAACACTAACTTGACGGACTGTCAGCCATTTGAGATTACTGACAGTAATTTATGTCAGATTAATGGTAGAACACTAACTTGACGGACTGTCAGCCATTTGAGATTACTGACAGTAATTTATGTCAGATTAATGGTAGAACACTAACTTGACGGACTGTCAGTCATTTGAGATTACTGACAGTAATTTATGTCAGATTAATGGTAGAACACTAACTTGACGGACTGTCAGCATTTGAGATTACTGACAGTAATTTATGTCAGATTAATGGTAGAACACTAACTTGACGGACTGTCAGTCATTTGAGATTACTGACAGTAATTTATGTCAGATTAATGGTAGAACACTAACTTGACGGACTGTCAGCATTTGAGATTACTGACAGTAATTTATGTCAGATTAATGGTAGAACACTAACTTGACGGACTGTCAGCCATTTGAGATTACTGACAGTAATTTATGTCAGATTAATGGTAGAACACTAACTTGACGGACTGTCAGCCATTTGAGATTACTGACAGTAATTTATGTCAGATTAATGGTAGAACACTAACTTGACGGACTGTCAGCCATTTGAGATTACTGACAGTAATTTATGTCAGATTAATGGTAGAACACTAACTTGACGGACTGTCAGTCATTTGAGATTACTGACAGTAATTTATGTCAGATTAATGGTAGAACACTAACTTGACGGACTGTCAGTCATTTGAGATTACTGACAGTAATTTATGTCAGATTAATGGTAGAACACTAACTTGACGGACTGTCAGCATTTGAGATTACTGACAGTAATTTATGTCAGATTAATGGTAGAACACTAACTTGACGGACTGTCAGCATTTGAGATTACTGACAGTAATTTATGTCAGATTAATGGTAGAACACTAACTTGACGGACTGTCAGTCATTTGAGATTACTGACAGTAATTTATGTCAGATTAATGGTAGAACACTAACTTGACGGACTGTCAGCATTTGAGATTACTGACAGTAATTTATGTCAGATTAATGGTAGAACACTAACTTGACGGACTGTCAGCATTTGAGATTACTGACAGTAATTTATGTCAGATTAATGGTAGAACACTAACTTGACGGACTGTCAGCATTTGAGATTACTGACAGTAATTTATGTCAGATTAATGGTAGAACACTAACTTGACGGACTGTCAGCATTTGAGATTACTGACAGTAATTTATGTCAGATTAATGGTAGAACACTAACTTGACGGACTGTCAGTCATTTGAGATTACTGACAGTAATTTATGTCAGATTAATGGTAGAACACTAACTTGACGGACTGTCAGCATTTGAGATTACTGACAGTAATTTATGTCAGATTAATGGTAGAACACTAACTTGACGGACTGTCAGCATTTGAGATTACTGACAGTAATTTATGTCAGATTAATGGTAGAACACTAACTTGACGGACTGTCAGCCATTTGAGATTACTGACAGTAATTTATGTCAGATTAATGGTAGAACACTAACTTGACGGACTGTCAGCCATTTGAGATTACTGACAGTAATTTATGTCAGATTAATGGTAGAACACTAACTTGACGGACTGTCAGCCATTTGAGATTACTGACAGTAATTTATGTCAGATTAATGGTAGAACACTAACTTGACGGACTGTCAGCCATTTGAGATTACTGACAGTAATTTATGTCAGATTAATGGTAGAACACTAACTTGACGGACTGTCAGCCATTTGAGATTACTGACAGTAATTTATGTCAGATTAATGGTAGAACACTAACTTGACGGACTGTCAGCCATTTGAGATTACTGACAGTAATTTATGTCAGATTAATGGTAGAACACTAACTTGACGGACTGTCAGCCATTTGAGATTACTGACAGTAATTTATGTCAGATTAATGGTAGAACACTAACTTGACGGACTGTCAGCCATTTGAGATTACTGACAGTAATTTATGTCAGATTAATGGTAGAACACTAACTTGACGGACTGTCAGCCATTTGAGATTACTGACAGTAATTTATGTCAGATTAATGGTAGAACACTAACTTGACGGACTGTCAGCCATTTGAGATTACTGACAGTAATTTATGTCAGATTAATGGTAGAACACTAACTTGACGGACTGTCAGCCATTTGAGATTACTGACAGTAATTTATGTCAGATTAATGGTAGAACACTAACTTGACGGACTGTCAGCCATTTGAGATTACTGACAGTAATTTATGTCAGATTAATGGTAGAACACTAACTTGACGGACTGTCAGCATTTGAGATTACTGACAGTAATTTATGTCAGATTAATGGTAGAACACTAACTTGACGGACTGTCAGCCATTTGAGATTACTGACAGTAATTTATGTCAGATTAATGGTAGAACACTAACTTGACGGACTGTCAGCCATTTGAGATTACTGACAGTAATTTATGTCAGATTAATGGTAGAACACTAACTTGACGGACTGTCAGCCATTTGAGATTACTGACAGTAATTTATGTCAGATTAATGGTAGAACACTAACTTGACGGACTGTCAGCCATTTGAGATTACTGACAGTAATTTATGTCAGATTAATGGTAGAACACTAACTTGACGGACTGTCAGCCATTTGAGATTACTGACAGTAATTTATGTCAGATTAATGGTAGAACACTAACTTGACGGACTGTCAGCCATTTGAGATTACTGACAGTAATTTATGTCAGATTAATGGTAGAACACTAACTTGACGGACTGTCAGCCATTTGAGATTACTGACAGTAATTTATGTCAGATTAATGGTAGAACACTAACTTGACGGACTGTCAGCCATTTGAGATTACTGACAGTAATTTATGTCAGATTAATGGTAGAACACTAACTTGACGGACTGTCAGCCATTTGAGATTACTGACAGTAATTTATGTCAGATTAATGGTAGAACACTAACTTGACGGACTGTCAGCCATTTGAGATTACTGACAGTAATTTATGTCAGATTAATGGTAGAACACTAACTTGACGGACTGTCAGCCATTTGAGATTACTGACAGTAATTTATGTCAGATTAATGGTAGAACACTAACTTGACGGGACTTTTTTCAGTTAAAGTAAACATAATTGAGATGTATCATTTAGATTACTAGTAATTTATGTCAGATTAATGGTAGAAAACTAACTTACATACATTTAGATATGACATATTTATGTAGATATTTCCCCGTCAGCCATTTGAGATTACTGACAGTAATTTATGTCAGATTAATGGTAGAACACTAACTTGACGGACTGTCAGCCATTTGAGATTACTGACAGTAATTTATGTCAGATTAATGGTAGAACACTAACTTGACGGACTGTCAGCCATTTGAGATTACTGACAGTAATTTATGTCAGATTAATGGTAGAACACTAACTTGACGGACTGTCAGCCATTTGAGATTACTGACAGTAATTTATGTCAGATTAATGGTAGAACACTAACTTGACGGACTGTCAGTCATTTGAGATTA
Organism: Paralvinella palmiformis; assembly: GCA_025642065.1. Classification (NCBI taxonomy): domain Eukaryota; kingdom Metazoa; phylum Annelida; class Polychaeta; order Terebellida; family Alvinellidae; genus Paralvinella; species Paralvinella palmiformis. The sequence goes on from JAODUP010001317.1 coordinate 33,774, forward strand.
CTGACAGTAATTTATGTCAGATTAATGGTAGAACACTAACTTGACGGACTGTCAGTCATTTGAGATTACTGACAGTAATTTATGTCAGATTAATGGTAGAACACTAACTTGACGGACTGTCAGTCATTTGAGATTACTGACAGTAATTTATGTCAGATTAATGGTAGAACACTAACTTGACGGACTGTCAGCCATTTGAGATTACTGACAGTAATTTATGTCAGATTAATGGTAGAACACTAACTTGACGGACTGTCAGCCATTTGAGATTACTGACAGTAATTTATGTCAGATTAATGGTAGAACACTAACTTGACGGACTGTCAGCCATTTGAGATTACTGACAGTAATTTATGTCAGATTAATGGTAGAACACTAACTTGACGGACTGTCAGCCATTTGAGATTACTGACAGTAATTTATGTCAGATTAATGGTAGAACACTAACTTGACGGACTGTCAGTCATTTGAGATTACTGACAGTAATTTATGTCAGATTAATGGTAGAACACTAACTTGACGGACTGTCAGTCATTTGAGATTACTGACAGTAATTTATGTCAGATTAATGGTAGAACACTAACTTGACGGACTGTCAGTCATTTGAGATTACTGACAGTAATTTATGTCAGATTAATGGTAGAACACTAACTTGACGGACTGTCAGTCATTTGAGATTACTGACAGTAATTTATGTCAGATTAATGGTAGAACACTAACTTGACGGACTGTCAGTCATTTGAGATTACTGACAGTAATTTATGTCAGATTAATGGTAGAACACTAACTTGACGGACTGTCAGTCATTTGAGATTACTGACAGTAATTTATGTCAGATTAATGGTAGAACACTAACTTGACGGACTGTCAGTCATTTGAGATTACTGACAGTAATTTATGTCAGATTAATGGTAGAACACTAACTTGACGGACTGTCAGTCATTTGAGATTACTGACAGTAATTTATGTCAGATTAATGGTAGAACACTAACTTGACGGACTGTCAGCCATTTGAGATTACTGACAGTAATTTATGTCAGATTAATGGTAGAACACTAACTTGACGGACTGTCAGTCATTTGAGATTACTGACAGTAATTTATGTCAGATTAATGGTAGAACACTAACTTGACGGACTGTCAGTCATTTGAGATTACTGACAGTAATTTATGTCAGATTAATGGTAGAACACTAACTTGACGGACTGTCAGCCATTTGAGATTACTGACAGTAATTTATGTCAGATTAATGGTAGAACACTAACTTGAATTATTATATATATATATATATATATATATATATATATATATATATATATATATATATATATATATATATATATATATATATATATATATATATATATATATATATATATATATATATATATATATATATATATATATATATATATATATATATATATATATATATATATATATATATATATATATATATATATATATATATATATATATATATATATATATATATATATATATATATATATATATATATATATATATATATATATATATATATATATATATATATATATATATATATATTATATATATATATATATATATATATATATATATATATATATATATATATATATATATATATATATATATATATATATATATATATATATATATATATATATATATATATATATATATATATATATATATATATATATATATATATATATATATATATATATATATATATATATATATATATATATATATATATATATATATATATATATATATATATATATATATATATATATATATATATATATATATATATATATATATATATATATATATATATATATATATATATATATATATATATATAATAGCAATGTTTGATTCATTTATTGGCTGTAATTAGACAATTTCTTATTTGAAATAGACATATTTCACTAGCTTGTGAAATGAACATGTAGGTGTTACACGTTAATGCTTTTAGCCCAATTAAGATTCAAGAAGGAAGTATTTGTTGGCTAAAAGTTATTTTGTAGCTCAAAATAATCAACTTAATTCAGATGTATCTTGCTAAATTGGTTGGCAGATAATTAAATAGTCCATGTTACATTTCACATTAGGCACCAAGTGATTTTGTATCAATAATTATAACTAAAGTGCAAACATTATGTGGTACAAACATTAGGAATTATTTTTTCTTTGAAGGAAACATATTTTAAGGGAGTTAATATGGCAAATACAAATGTGTCCATGTTACCTAAATGAGTCACCAACTACATGGACCTAGTCTTATTTGTTTAATCCTGTACAAAGATGGCCATCTATGTAACCATAACAAAATTAAAAAAATCGGCTTGTCTTGCGGGAAAAGTTTTTTTGTTTCTTCAACCAACTACCCAATTTAAATTATTATCTCATGGCAGCGTAAAAAAGGAGTACCCAGGATTTGTTTTCTCCTGAGACATTTGGGTGCGAACAAGTCACATTTTGAGGGTTTTTTTGGGCAAAAAACATAAAAGGGATATAAAGATGATTCACAGAGCTAAGCACTGGTGACGTCACAAGGCAAGGTCAAGGTCGAGAAAAAAAATGGCGCCAATTTCAAAAGGGCCCCATTTCCGCAGAAAATAATTAGAACCAGGGTTTTTATAAAAAATGTTGATAATAACTTTATTTAATGATTAAATATATGTAAAAAAAAGTCTTTTATTGATATGAAAATAAAAAGCCCCTTTAATATACATTTAAACATAAAATCCAATTTTACAATATTTGCAAATTTTAATTAGATATTTTTATTTATTTAGCACTTAAAACTATAATTAAGGATAAAAGCTCCTTTGAATGCTTAAATCACATAGTCAATATAGTGAAAATTGTTATATCAGATCTGTAGTGTTTGAATGTCTGGTCGTGTCATCAAAAAAGGTTTAAATTTTTTTGGGAAAATGGTTTTTTTTGAAAATTTTTGGAAAAAATTTCGCCTCTTGAACAGGGTAACCAAGACTGTAAATATTATGAACCTTATCAATTATCCCAGATGATCGAAGGTACAAAGATTGCTCTGTCTAGTTTTCATTTAAACTGTAGAAGCTTATCGTCAAATTGGGATGCGTTCTATAATCTTCTATGTGATTTGCATAACAAGGAATTTTCCTTTGATGTAATTGGAGTGAGTGAGGTATTTCGTGTTGACAGAGACCCCCGCATCGTTCTCCCTGGATATCACAATATTATAACGCGCTGTAGAAATGAGGATGGTAGAGGTGGCGTGGGTCTATTTATAAAAGACTCGATTAATTTTAAAGTTAGGGAAGACTTGAGCGTATTCATTCCACATGTTTATGAATCCCTGTTTGTCGAAGTGGAAAATGAATCTCATAAGAAAATAATCGCTGGTGTCATTTATAGACCCAACACTCTACCATCTGCCGATGTTGATGTATTTACATCTACCGGGATATTAGGGAAAATTTATCAATACTGAGGGTAAATCAAGCTTGATTCTTGGTGATGTTAATATTTGCTTATTGAAATATGGAACTAATGATAAAACAAGGGACTATGTTGATGGTATTCTATCTCGAGGTTTTTTGCCAGTTATTCACAAGCCAACCAGAGTGACCCACACGTCGGCTACCCTGATTGATCATATCTATTCTAATCTGACCTGCAAAGACACACTATCAGGAATTATCTTAACTGATGTGGCGGATCACTTCGGTACATTCTATATTGTAAATGATTCAAACAGAAATACCGATAAACCTACATTCATTACTAAACGGAAATTTACTGAAACCAACATGACAAAATTTAAACAATTGCTATGTGATAGGGATTTTTCTGAAATAATAAATTATGATTGTCCTAACTCCGCTTATGATAAATTCATGTCAATCTATAAAACTATATTCAACGAAACATTTCCTTTGCTTAAAACACGGTTCAATAAGAAATACATGAAACGTGACCCATGGGTCTCAACCGGATTATTGGCATCTGCCAGACATAAGGCGAAGTTATTTAAAAAGAAACTTAGTAAACCAACCGACGAAAACATTAAATGCTATAAAAATTACTTGAATTTATTCAATAAAGCCAAGCGCGAGCTAAAAAGAAACTATTACTCCCATCTCCTAGAATTAAATAAAAACAATATGAAAAACACGTGGTCAGTACTAAAACAAGCAATAGGTAAACAAAACGACAAATCTAACTGGCCCCAGACTTTCAAAATAGACAACAAATATATTTCAGGTGAAACTGAAATAACAAATAGCTTCAATAAGTATTTTTCAAAAATTGGTAAAACCACCTCTGAAAATGTCCCTAAAACGTACAAAAAAGTTAATGACTATTTGAAAACACCTCAAATAAACAGTATATTTTTGGAAACTATAGAACCAGATCAAGTCCTCGAAATCACAAACAAATTAAAACCTAAGCTTAGTACAGGTCATGATGAAATATCCTCCAAACTACTCCAGGCTTTTCGAAAATATTTGAAAGGATAATGTATAACAAGGTAATGAGCTTCCTCAATAGTAATAATATTCTTTACAAACATCAGTATGGTTTTCGTGAGAAACACTCAACAATTCACCCAATTATACATTTATTAAATCAATGTGCATTAGCTAATAATTCGACTCCTAAGCAAGTTACCTTATCTATTTTCTGCGACCTCTCAAAAGCATTTGATGTTATAAAGACAGACACATTATTAAATAAATTAAATTACTACGGTATTAGGGGAGTCGCCAACAAATGGTTTGCCAGTTATCTTGTGAATAGGAAACAATATGTTCAAATCGGTAAAACGAAGTCAGATATTGAATTCATGAACTGTGGGGTACCACAAGGATCTATCCTAGGTCCTTTGCTATACCTAATATATGTTAATGATATATCAAAATCCACAAATGCACATATATTATCTTTTGCAGACGACACTTCTTTAGTCATTAGTGATACTGATATTTCCACCTTATATCAAAGGGCAAATGTAGAAATGAATAACTTATTTGAATGGTTTTGTGCAAATGGTCTCTCGCTAAATAAAAACAAAACAAAATATATGGTTTTCAAAGGTGGTACCAAAAATTTTGATTTTAACATCTTGGACATTTCAGTTGGTGGTACTCATTTAGAGCAAATTGGTTCTCAATTCCAAGAGAAAACCACCAACTTTCTTGGTGTCTTTCTGGACGAGACTCTTTCATGGAAATATCATTTGATTTACGTGAAAAATTAGATTTCTCGGGCCTTATATGGCATAACACAAGTAAAGAAATTCCTACCAAAAAATAGTCTGAAAACTTTATACCTGGCTCTCATACAACCATATATCTCATATGGTTTACTAATTTGGGGGAACGCCAATTCATCAATCCTTCAGAAAACTGTGTCTTTGCAGAAAAGAGCTATCCGTATTATTAATAATGCGGGTTATAACAATCATACGGATCCCTTATTCAAAAACTGTGAAATCTTAAAATTAAGTGACATGTATCAATACCAGGTATGTTTGTTCATGGACGACTTTATTAGCAAGAGACTTCTTATATACTTCGATGGCCTATTCCGTCTAAATTCTGAGGTACAGGAAAATCGCGTGACAAGGCAATCTAGTCATATGCATGTACCTCGATGTAACTCTGCACTATCCAGTAAGTTGCCGTTAGTCAATTTTCCCATTATATGGAACAATTGGAATAGTATCCTTTCCACTTGTAATTCAAGATCAAAAACTAAGAAAACCCTGAAAAGTTACATCTTAGCTACTTACTCAGCATCTGTAAAATGCAACAACCCTTATTTTTGTCAATGCACACATGTCTAGGTAATTATATGATTCCTTGGTACCTGGTCCACATACTTCCAATACACACACGACCAGACTTGCAAATACACAAACGGCGTTTTATCGAGCTGACTATTATTAGCTATGATTGTTCGGGGCCAATGGGAAGACAGCTTCGGCTACATTGGTCCCCCAATTTCTTTATATGTAATATACTTGTAAAATTGCATTATGTATACGTTATTTGATATTGAAATTGGAAAAAATAAATACTACTACTACTACCTTTAAAAAAAATAAATTTTAAATGAAATCAGCATTTAACGCTCCCAAACAAATTCACCATATATTCATCATGTCCGTTTATCATATATTAACTTAAAAAATTATAAGTTCATTTAAAGTCTACACCTCAATAATATAGACCATGCAATATAGGCCTGCCCAGCTGAGAACAAAGAATATACATGGAATATTAACAATGTTTATGTTTGCGTTAACATGTTAGAGATAGAGAAATTAGTACTTTCATACAATAAGCGGCATCAAATATCTTGTGCCACGGGTTCATCTATAGTTACAATCAGTCATTTGTTATCAAATGGACAGAATAACCCAAATTGCTTCCAGCTCTAAACAACCACTACTACAAAAATATGATATTTAGTCCAGATCAGTGAACTGTTTAAAGTTAGACAGAATAAACCCCGAGATGTAATAGACACATGCATTGACTACTGTAACATATAACACCAGTAAATCTGTAACCAAGAGATTGGCTTTTTTACATGGTATCTCATCATAATAGAACTTCAAGGACTGAAACAGAATAATACCTTGTAAAATGATGACTTGAACCAAGTGCATACACAATGTGTAAACACATGTTTTCCTTTTTTCAAGTTGGTTAAAGAATTTGATTTGATATGCATTTAAGTTATGAAGAGAAGTATACCAATTAAAGCACACGAGCTGAACATTCAAGTACTAATTCAGGTGCTAGTAATCCTTTTTTGTATTAAGATATGAAATGGGCTGACAAATTTCATGGGTTTGATGCCTTGTTTCTTATTTAATTAATTTTGTAATACCAATTTTCACCATTAATATTTATAAATATTAATTACCATCACAGCTGGCCCTGCCTCCTGTATAGGTCTCCTCTGTTAATACCCTCCTCTTTGATTTCATGGGTGGATTTGGTACATCAAAAAAAGTTGGAAAAGCATTCTAGATAAGTTGTCTGTTCATGAATTCGTTTCAGTGAAATGCATATCATCATTCTACAATTATATTCAAGTAATTTAAATCTTTCCTCATCATATATCTGAAGGACAACAATTAATAACCCATCTTTTACTTCTGTCAATAAAAAAAAAACAAAATTAATGTTTCTACCACTAGTTGGGTATTTAATAATTAATTTCATAATATTTAAATTATAAATAGAAGTCCAAAATATATCAAATAAGTACCAATTGCTTATGTTTAAAAATAAATATGGATACAGGTGATCATGTAAAAATCACTATTTTTAATTATTGAATTAAAAAATTTTTGATTATAGTAATGAATTTTAGAAGTCCAATTATATTATTAAAATAATAAAGTAAAATATACCTCCCACCCATAACATCTTCAGTGGTTTCATGTAACTGTAAGTTATGTTTTTTACCCATTTTGTGATTAATAGGTTGATATTGTTCAATAACATTTAATAAGATTTTGTGTGAAACAAATATAGATCTAGATAGATCCTGCTTGGGTCATGTCAAGTAGGGACGTGTCTACTTCAAATAGTTATGCTTATTTTTTAAATATCCTTTATTAAGTTTATTTAAAAAGCCAGATCATATCAAAATTTTACACTAGCTTTTATTTCCTTTCGGGAATGTCTTTATTTGTGTATACCTTTTCTGTTACTGCAGCCGAAATCGGCGCAGAATGAACCAGTGCCACACATTATAAATAGATCAATAAATACCGGTAGAATATCAGTATAACAAGAACAATATAATGTTTGAAACATGTAGATTTGTGCAATATTGTTGTAGTCAAATGGATACAGAAATATATCTCGGATTTCCAAACCTAGGCACACATTCCAGTGTTATGCCAATCTTTTGTTAAGGTTGTCCCTAATTATAACTATTCATCAATCAAGATGGTATTTGTATTGACTATAAAAGTGACAATTAAATCACATATATGGTCATATAATATATAAACAATACAGAGTGATCAACTTGTCATTAATTTGTATAACTGGTTACGAAACATCAAAACAATAATACAAACTCTATTATTTACAGTTTGAAGACAACAGTTGAGAAATGAGAATTATATATATATATATATATATATATATATATATATATATGTGCGCGTGCGTGCGTGCGTGTTTGTGTGATGGTATATTTCCATATAACTCTACAGTCCACACAATTCATGGCACCATTAATTATATTTTATAAACAGTACAATGAAAGTATACAATGTTTCTTGTAGATCGTAAACGACATCATAAGACACGGTATAGTATAATTATGTTTTATGCGTAATTATATATTTATAATAACAACTTGACATCCGATTAATTATTGTTCTTTTAAGATGGCCTTGGTGAACTTAACTTGGCGACGCAGGTAGGATAAATAACACAACCTTGTTGTGCGTTCAACTGAAACTGTTATGTTGGTTGATCCTCTCCTCCAGAGGGCCCATAAAAGGCATAACATTTCACCCCGATCAAACAACAACTTGGCAACAACTTCTTTAGCTATTCGAACCCAGAACAGAGCTGAGATCAGCATCTGTGGTATGTTGTTATCTATAGGTTACCATTAAACCACAGCAAATTACTTCTCAATGTGGTCTCAATGGTTCCTTTTTGTGGGAGTGACATATTTGACACGCACGAAAAGCGGATTATTTGTTTCCCACAGGCTGATGAGTAGCCCAGACATATAAAGGTCTACCTATGTATAGATGTTTTGAGGTGTACGTTTTTGTATACTTGGATTCAACTATGTATTGTTTTAAGTATGCATAGATTAATGGATTAGTGTGAATTCATGAAAATTGGGGTGGGGTGGATTATATGGATAATGTATAAATATACAAGAAAATATTGCTTTGTTTTGTGCAACTTGCCTCGGTAGTAAGTTATTTTTATGTATTAATTACCAATAATCAACCCCCTAATATTCATGAATGAAATACATATTAACACATTGTTACTCCTTTAATTATCATATATGGTTGTAATTAGACAATTACATATGATGTATGAGATTGATGCAGTTCAGCCCATCTTCATTGCTGTGTTTTCAACATTCGATCGTGCCTTTGTATGTTTTTATTCATGGACCAAATTAGTTTTAATATTGACTGAACATTGAAGTGGAATTATTTGAATTGCCTTGAAATATACATATTGAGCTTGTAACTAATGAATATAGAAGATGAATGTTTTGTCAAAATGACTTCACTTTGTGAAGTGAACTCCATGAAATTATATATAGATGTTTATGTTTTGTCTAAACCATATCCCATATTGACAAGGGTATATATTACTTAGCTGTCTCAATAAAATGTGTTGTATGTGTGTAATATCATTGACATGATACAGCTATGTATCAAATATTGTAATAAGAACAGAATTAAGTGATTTAATATATATATATATAATATATATATATATATATATATATATATATATAAGGTGTGAAATGCCACAGAATCAAAATAAATATTTGAAATGTGAAAGTACTGAATATATAAGATCTCAACTGTAAAATATTAACATTTCATTTATCAGACTAAATAATTTCACGAAATCCCTCATATACACCATCTTCTTTGGGGTTTGTGTTTCTTATTGATTGTTCAACACATGATGGTATAGTAATTCTGTTTTTGAACACGAATAAAATGTTCTTCGGTGATGTGAATTTTGTCTTGGTTATTTAAAGTCCAGACTAGATCTACAAATATAATGTCTGAAGTACCAAGATCTAAGCTGCATGTATATGTTTTTATAATTCACAATACAATGTACATTATATAGACGCTAGCTGTAGGCATTGAAACGCATTGCTCGCACGAACACCATTCTTGTGATTCTGAAATGGCAGCTGACAGCTCCGACTCGATGTTGATTGTTCTCGGTATTTATGAATTCTGTTTCTGTGTCACTCTTAGTACTTTCAGTAATTGATAATTCAGAATTATATTTGAGGCCATAACGGGGTAATTATGACAATATACAAAGTAATCCAACACAAGAATTCGGTATGTTTACATGTTTGAACCATAACCGAAAGTCGGTACGCTAAGCACTGGTGACGTATCGCTCGCTGCTTGGCTGACAAATCTTGGAGCTGGAGATTAATGGCTTCAAATAATACTGATAAATATTGTGGAATTTTACTATAAAATATGCTTCCTCGTTGTTAAATGCATAAAATGCCAGTAGTAATCGGTAGAGAAACTCATAGACTTTAAAATAGGCAATATACATTGGTCATTGGCAAACCTGAGCGAAGTACTCCTTTAAAATGAATGTACTATGAAAGTGTGACAAACAGGCACCACTGTGCTGCCAAAGTGTTCACCAGGTGTCACTGAACATGTAGGTGTATTTACTATTTCATTCACCAGGGGTCACCTGCTGTGTTAAAATAATACAAGAGAGCTTAAATATAGAGGATGGATGAATATTGTTTAACGACACATCGGCACAATTTAGGCCATTCAGTGTCCTCTTAAATATAGAGGAGAGGTCCTCTTGTCGCTCCATGTTGAATTTTGAACCAGTGGCGCATCCAGCGACCGGAGCTATTTCTCAGGATAAACAAAAGCTCTCTGGTTGTCCACATGTGATCGTGTACATGTGTGCACATGGTTGAAATGAATTGCCAATACTAGTACTATATGTTACATGATCACATACTTTTTTGTTAATAAACACTTTCATTGTGCACACATGATATCGAAGGAAACGAAGCTCTGAAACTGTAAATAAATAAGTGATTTCACAGCCCAGTCATTTAATTAATTCATAGCCTACAATTTGCGATCACTTGACAGCTGATCAGAAAATAATTGAACGTGATTTAGGTTATTTCACAGCTTTGTGTGTGGAAGGCGTAATTTTCACAAGCTTTTTTAATGAAAACAAATAGGTATATATGAGGTAAATGCATGGAAACATACTTTTTATTTTAATAATTTTATTATTTCATCACAGAATATCTAAAAGTCAAGATTTATATACAGAACAAAGACACCATCTGACTAATAATTCCAAGTCACATCAATCATGACCTTTGACTGATATTTATTAAACTGGGGTATGATGATGGAGATAAAATGCCCAAATATATCTGATGGCCTATATAAATCAAGTAACCAGATGTCAAGCTGAGGGGATACATGTTTTAATCTCTAGTCAAGTTGTTGACAAAAGTGCTATAATATTTCATTTTAGATTAATTCACAGATCATTACATGGTGACTTTAACTGATGATAATATTGTAAGGTAACTTACTCGTTAATATTAGCATATAATGTACAATGGAATATGATATTTAAAATAAACTGGTCTTCAAATGACATGATTACATCTTCTCTCAGACTTGGAGCTAATTAAAAGCTATAAGGATTGGCTAACATAAAGTACATCTGGAACATTATCCGGATGTGGTAAACATAGGATTATCTTGTATTGATGTATGAGTGTATGTATCAAGCAGTAATTGAATGTATACAACATTGGTTAGAACTGAGTGTGTTGTAAACAAATGATATTATTTGGGGTTGTTATAAACTGTCAAATCACAGTCAGTTGTGGATGATGACAGACATATAAATTAGTCAACTAATCCAAATCTATAGTAGAGCGGGGTAAGATGTCCCTTAGGGTAAGATGCCTTATCGGTATAGTTAGAAGTATGCTGTCTCTCTCAAGTAGAATATGTGCTTAAATATTGTGTTGCCCTCTGGATGACTGATTTACACTAACAACGTGTTTCGAGAACTACTTCTGCGTGAGCATTGCAAGCAATTTTCATTTTGTACAATTGTTGAATAAATCGTTCACTTATTACAACATGAACGTGTAAAGAACCCAAGCGTTAGTATTTTATTTTAATACATATCCTGCACAAACACGTGGCAAATAAGCAAGTGATAATATAAGAAAGTCAGTGTCAGAAACAAATCTAACGCGGTAGCCGTGGGGTAAGTTGTTCTACCTAAGTTTGGGGTAAGATGCCCACGTAAGACCCAAAGGGGATCCTACGGCCGTGATGCAACCAGAAAGGCCCTATCAGTGATAAGTTCAGGCATAGGATTGAAGACGGGAGTTAGAGAATATGGCGTTCCGGCAAAGACCCTTCGGTGACATAGAGACGGCAAGGTGCAGACTCCAACATGCTTTGGTCGTTTCACGGCAGATTTGGAGGCGTACGAGAATGTATTAGTTGAACATATACAGACTATGGAAAAAGCCTTGTTTGGCCTCACTCCTATTGATGTCAGACAGCTGGAATTTGATTTTGCCGAAAAACTATAGGTAAAACGTAGCTTCAGTAAAAGCACCAATCGTGCGGGCAAGGACTGGTTCCGCAGCTCTCCATGAGAAAACCTGAAGCGACCAGCCTAGCATGAGCTATGGATTTTAACCGTGGCCAGGTGAATATTTTCTTTGATGTTTACAAACCTTACTCACACCGCATGACTACAGCCTAACCGTGTCTGGAACATGGATGAAACCGCCGTCACAAATGTACACATTCCTTCAAAGATCGTTATCAGCGGGTGGCAAGAGATGTTGGACGTATGACAAGTGGGCAAAGAGGAAAACATGTGACTGTGCTCTGTTCCAATAGTGCAACTGGCTTATACATTTTACAACGATTACTAAACGATTTCCACACGAGAAGCATGCAGTAATCGAAAATGCTAGGACCAATGGCTTAGAATTGGTGACTCTCCCACCAACTGTACCCATAAAATGCACCCACTTGATCGCCAGTTTTTCATGGCATTGAAGAGAGCGTACAACTCAGCGTCCGACACATGGATGGTGGCCCACAAGGGACAGAGAATCATTTGTTTATGTATATGGCCGGCATCTTCGCCACTGCCTACAATAGGAGAGCAAAAATTGAGACGGGGGTTAATGGATTCATTGTATGTGGTTTATGGCAGTGATGAAGACCTTGTGTCAGCTGAGCTAACTACCAATGAAGCACAAACGTCACCCAACACAACAGCCAACCCTTCAACTACTACCGTTAAGTCAATCCACTGCTACCACAGGAGGAGCTATGTTACGTACCACTATTGCAGCTACCACAACAGCTACCACTGGTATAACTATTGTGTCAATCTCACCCAAATCAACTACCTCCACGACAACTACTAGGTCTACTTCAAACGTTCCCGCCGTTACAGCCACGACAAATATCAAGATCAACATCACAGCAGAAATCAACATTGAGGTCACGATCGCCAAAGATATCACCTCAGGATGAAGTTCACAGAGAGCCAAGTAATTTTATCACACCTTTAAAAGCAGTAAAAGAGCGTCAGCGAAAGAGAACGGCAGAAAGGGCAACGCACCTGATAACAATAATAATAATACTGTATATTTAATAAAGCGCCCTTACTAGCAAGAGCCATTCAAATGTGCTGTACAAATAATATGTAATATAATAATACCCCAAATAATATGTCTGTAAAACCCTGTAATGATTTAATTAATTATTTATCTGGGAAAGCGACCTTAAATAGGTATGTTTTAGAAGAGATTTTAAATATTCAAGAGACGACGTATTTCTAATATTTGCCGGCAACCTATTCCACAAAGTGGGGGCTGCAACACTTCTTGTAATATCCACTAGTTTTAATTATATTAGTATAGTCTTATATTGTCGCACAACTACTACTACTTCTTTGTATATAATGATATCACCCTATTGTGGCGCCACCTACCGATTTGTTGTCTATTGTTAACCTAATAAAGCCATGCGTTCTGGCGTTATCACTTATTAATTGTTCTATTGAATAGAACATATTGAAACATGGTGGCAGCGGGTTGAAAAAGAAGCTAAATCCACGAACTATAAAGGTTACTAATCGTCAATGACCTTTCAAGCACATAAACATACAAATTTGTTGTTGGAACTGGATACTATTGTGTGATAATAAGTGAATTGAAGAAAAATGGCTGATGAAGGCGACCACGTTGCTGCTAGCGCTAAAAACCAAGCAGGTCCACCACGTTTGTCTCACCTGAGAGTTAACCCTCCACAAACACTAACTATGATGGATTTGAAAGAAGAGGACTGGAAGTTGTGGAAGCAGGAATGGAAGAATAATGCCAAAATTACCCAGCTTGATAAACATTGTGCAGGGAGGAATATTCTTAGAATATACAATCATAACAATGCATTCGAATTCACGACAGGTGAATCTGACATAAACCCACAAACTGTGCTCGAAAAGTTGGATGATTACTTTACAGGCGAGATTAATGAAACAATGGAACGATTCAATTTCAACAAAAGAAACCAAGTAATTGATGAAAATGTTGTTAGTTGTGTCACTTGCCTGAGAACTCTAGCAAAAACATGCAACTTCTGTGACACTTGTGGAGACAGTCTGATCTGTGACAGATTAATTATAGGAATCAGATATGAAGGCTATGAGAACAGTCAAGCTGATTTATTGAAGGTGGGTAAACTTACCCTCAATGAGTGTATTAATATTTGCCGCAGTGCCGAAGCAACAAAGGGGCATATGAAACTGATGTCTTCAATTGTGATAGAGGATATACACAAAGTCTATGTGCGCTCAAAATATAACCCCAAGAGGCCAGTGAGTGACAGAGGCAAGCATCAAAAGTACAGTGCAAAAGGAACTATGAGCAGATGTAAATTCTGTGGACAGGAACATGTTTTTAAGAAATCTGAATGCCCTGCATGAGGAGCTATCTGCAATAAATGTCACCATCGAAACCCATTTGCTATTGTATGCAAGAATAGCGACAGTAAGCCGAAGAAGTTCCATACAGTTCGGAAATATGAGTGTCTAGCAGTGTCAACTACATTAATGCTGTACGTCTTCACAAAGTTGAGCAAACCACTGTATGCGTCGATTAAAGTAAACAAACAGGCAGTGAAGTTTGATAGACACTGGTGCCACTATAAATGTGATACGAAGAAGATTCGTGAAGAATATCCAACTATCGAATGCCAATACCACACTGGAAATGTTGAATGGTGCAACGACACACCCTATTGGCAAGTGTAGGATTAACAACAATAATCTTCAGAATCAGAAAAAATATTCTGTTAAATTCATGGTAGTGGATGAGTCTAATTTTGACGGAAAGCTGCAGAACACATGCAACTTATCACCATCAACTATGACAACCTAGCACATATACATGCTACTCATGAATTTACAAAACCTACTGTACCGACTGATTATCCAGCAGTATTTGATGGTGGTCTGGGTACACTACCAGGAGTAGTACATCTACATATCGATGATCCTATCCAACCAGTCTCTAGTAGACCCAGGAGAATACCCATCACTCTGGAGAAAGAGATATCCCGAGAACTGGACAACCTAGTGAAGGAAGGTGTAATCTGTCCAGTAAATGAGCAATCAGAATGGGTGAGTCAGATGGTAGTTACTACTCGTAAGTCAGGAGCCATCAGAATATGTATTGACCTGAGGCCTTTGAATGTAGTACTGAAACGTTTACACTACCAACAATAGATGAAGTTCTGCCGAAACTAGTAAATGCACAAATGATATCCAAACTGGATCTAGAGCAGGCATTCTGGCACTACAAACTAGATAAAGAGTTGAGTAAACTCACTACATTTGCAACTGACAAAGACAGATTTAGATGGCTAAGATTACCATTTGGAACCAGCGTGAGCAGTGAGGAGTTCCAGAAAAGGATAAACCAAGCTTTGGATGACATTGATGGAATAGTTTGTGTAGCAGATGATATCCTTGTCTATGGTGTAGGTGATAAACAAAAGATGCTATGGAGGATCATCTTCAGAAGTTAATACTATTGTTACAGAGATGCACCAAACTAGGAATTAAACTCAATAAGGCTAAAGCAATATTGTTATCATCAGTTATGCATCCTCTGATGAAACTAACCAGGAAGAACCATGGATTTGGGGGCTAAAACAAGCGAAGGCATTGTCTGATGTGCAGAAGCTGGTAACCCAAGCACCAGTTCTAATGTACTTTGATGTCAACAAATCTATCACTGTTCAGTGTGATTCAAGTGAAAAGGGAATGGGTGCAGTACTACTCCAAGATGGTCGACCTGTTGTGTATGCCAGCTGAGCACTACAAGATACTGAAACAAAGTATGCTCAGATATAAAAGGAAATGCTTGCTATTGTCTGGAGCGTTTTCACCAGTACACATTTGGAAAGCACATAGTAGTACAAAGTGACCATAAACCACTAGAATCATTAATGTGTAAGCCACTCTCCAAAGCCCCGCGCAGACTACAAGTAAAATTGATAAACTTAATTGTACAACCTCGAATGCCGTGATTAAAAAATCAAAGCACACTTTTCAAGATATGGCATACCAACTACGGTTATCACGGACAATGGGCCTCAGAGGAGTTCCGTAAATTCTCACAGAAGTATGACTTTGAACATGTTACATCCAGTCCACACTACCCGCGGTCCAATGGGAAAGTTGAAGCAGCAGTAAAATCAGCCAAACGTATGCTGAAGAAAACACGTGAATCAGGAACTGATCAGTATCTGGCATTATTGGACATCGCAACACACCCAAAAGCGACCTACCTAGCCCAGCCCAAGGTCTAATAAATAGACGTACACGTACATTACTACCAATGACTGATAGTTTGCTGGAGCCCACTTTACGCACAAAGTCAAAGTTACAATATGCTAAATACCAACAAGCAGCATATTATAACCGAAATACCAAAGACTTAGTTGTTCTAGAAGAAGGCAGTGTAGTAAGGATGAAGCCATATTCTCCAAATGTTACATGGAAAAGGGGTGTTATAACCACACGTCTAGATGAAAGATCACATCAAGTGGATACAGACTCTGGAACTTACGCTGCAACCGATCTCACTTGCGCAAGACCAATGAATCAGACCCTCTAAATGATGCCTATTCATCAACCACTAATGCCAAAGTGAAGCGTTATGTAGCTGACCAGCCAGCAATGAGTGATTACTCTACAGCTACACCAGTAAGCGAAGATGTCTATAATGACACACCAACGTCTCCCAGCAGAACAACACACCTGCTCCAATGCCAACGCCTACCCAGCAGAACACCACACCTGCTCCAATGCCGAAACCGACTCGTATCACAAAGATCAACCAAGGGAATAGCACCAGCAAAATTAAACCTATGAACAATATTCAAGTGTTTATTCATATCACCACTGATTTAATCATTTTGATTTACATATATCGTACATTGTTTGGTAACTTCAAAAACAATGGAAAAAGAAGGATGTTGTAATATCCACTAGTTTTAATTATATCAGTATAGTCTTATATTGTGACACAGCTACTTCTACTCCTTTGTCTATAATGATATCACCCTATTGTGGTGCCACCTACCGATTTGTTGTTTATTGTTAGCCTAATAAAGCCAGAGAGCTTAAACATAGAGGCGTTACTCTTGCCGCGCCATGTTGAATTTTGAACCAGTGGCGCATCCAGCGACCGGAGCTATTTCTCAGATAAACAAAAGCTCTCTGGTTTTCCACATGTGATCGTGTACATGTGTGCACATGGTTGAAATGAATTGCCAATACTAGTACTATATGTTACATGATCACATACTCTTTTGTTAATAAACACTTTCATTGTGCAAACATGGAATCGAAGGAAACGAAGCTCTGAAAAAGTAAATAATTAAGTGATTTCACAGCCCAGTCATTTAATTAATTCATAGCCTACAATTTGCGATCACTTGACAGCTGATCAGAAAATAATTGAACATGGTTTAGGTTATTTCACAGCTTTGTGTGTGGAAGGCGTAGTTTTTTAAATGAAAACATTTGGGTATACATGAGGTAAATGCATACAAACATACTTTCATCATGTCAGTTTATCATAATCCATAAATTTAGATTTATTGGGATATAGACATATACTAATATATACAGCTATTATAAGGCAACCATAACACAATTTACCATATATTCATCATGTCCATTTATCATATATTAACTAAAAAATTATAAGTTCGTTTAAAGTCTACACCTCAATAATATAGACCATGCAATATAGACCTGCCCAGCTGAGAACAAAGAATATACATGTAATATTAACAATGTGTATGTTTGCTTTAACATGTTAGATATAGAGATAGAGAAATTAGTACTTTCATGCAATAAGCGGCATCAAATCTCTTGTGCCACGGGTTCATCTATAGTTACAATCAGTCATTTGTTTCCAAATGGACAGAATAAGCCAAATTGCTTCCAGCTCTAAACAACCACTACTACAAAAATATCACATTTAGTCCAGATCAGTGAACTGTTTAAAGTTAGACAGAATATACCCAGAGATGTAATAGACACATGCATTGACTACTGTAACATATAACACCAGTAAATGTAAATCTGTAACCAAGAGATTGGCCTGTTTACATGGTATCTCATCATCATAGAACTTCAAGGACTGAAACAGATCAACAAGTTATGAAGAGAAGTATACCAATTAAAGCACATGAGCTGAACATTCAAGTACCAATTCAGGTGCTGGTAATCCTTTTTTGTATTAAGATATGAAATGGGCTGACAACATTTCATGGGTTTGATGCCTTGTTTCTTATTTAATTAATTTTATAATACCAATTTTCACCATTAATATTTATAAATATTAATTACCATCACTGCTGGCCCTGTCTCCTGTATAGGTCTCCTATCTGTTAATACCTTCCTCTTTGATTTCATGCGGTGGATTTGGTACATCAAAAATAGTTGAAATAGCATTCTAGATAAGTTGTCTAGTTCATGAATTCTGTTTCAGTGAAATACATATCATACATATTCTACAATTAGTATTCAACTAATTTAAATCTTTCATCATATATCTGAACGACAACAAATAATAACCCATCTTTTACTTCTGTCAATAGAAAAAATAACAAAATGAATGTTTCTACCACTAGTTGAGGTATTTATTAATTAATTTTATAACATTTAAATTATAAATAGAAGTCCATATATATCAATATAAGTACCAATTGCTTATGTTTAAAAATAAATATGGATGCAGGTGATCATGTAAACACTCAGCTATTTATAATTATCGTAATTAGGGAAAAATTATCTGATTATAGTAATGTAATTTTAGAAGTCCAATTATATTATTAAGAATACTAAAGTAAAATATACCTCCCACCCATAACATCTTCAGTGGCTCCAGTACATGTAACTGTAAGCTTATGTATATCTTACATACCCATTTTGTGATTAATAGGTTGATATTGTTCAATAACATTTAATAAGATTTTGTGTGAAACAAATATAGATCTAGATAGATCCTGCTTGGGTCATGTCAAGTAGGGACGTGTCTACTTCAAATAGTTATGCTTATTTTTTAAATATCCTTTATTTAAAACAAGCCAGATCATATCAAATGTTTACACTAGCTTTCATTTCCTTTCGGGGATGTCTTTATTTTTGCATACTTTTTCTGTTACTGCAGCCGAAAGCGGCGCAGAATGAACCAGTGCCATTAAACGCCATGTTAACGAAGGGAGCTGTCCCTGACAATCTACCTCCGGTCGCTAGGGACCTAGCGCTCCATGAATTCAAAATGGCGTCCCATGTTAAAACGCGAAGTAACACGTCTTGTTATAAATAGTCTTTGATAAAGCCATGCGTTCTCAACTGGCGTTATCACTTATTAATTGTTCTACTGAATAGAACATATTGAAACTAAACGCACAATCACCATATGACTTGAGCCGAGACACTGGCACCTGCAATAGTATCTGACTGGATGACCTGAGTTTTCGGGATGACTCTTTTGGACACCAGTTCACACCGGTATTCTGGCGCCATACCAATAATAGATTTATAAGTTATTAACAAAATCTTGAAATGGATACGCTGTCTAACAGGTAGCCAATGTAGTTTTTGAAGAATTGGGGTGATATGATCATATTTTCTAGTATTTGTTACAATGCGAGCTGCACTATTTTGAATTCGCTGAAGCCGATTAATGTTATAATCAGATATGCCATACAACAGGGAGTTACAATAGTCTATACGAGATGTAACAAAGGCATGGACTAGAGTTACAAGTATTTCTTATGTCGAGAATGCTTTTAAACAGTGGATTTTCTTAAGATGGTAGTAGGCAGCTCGGCATACTGATGTGACATGTTCATGCATGTTAATTCATTGGTAAAATATAACTCCTAAATTTGTTACTGACCCATTAGGGGTAATCGAAGATGCACCCATCTGTAATACTGTTGTCTTTAGGGATTTAACACAATGTGGTGATGCCAAATATAACATATTTGTTTTATTATCATTTAGTTTTAGAAGATTTTGAGTCATCCTTAGCCGAATTTGAGCAATACAATGTTCTAAATTCTTCAAGGAAGAGGAGAAATTTATCTCATTGTCAGGATCCAGTGATATATACAGCTGTGTGTCATCAACATACAAGTGATATTTAACCCAATGTCGCTGCGCAATGATCCCAAGAAGACGGGTATATATTGTGAAAACCAGAGAACCAAGAACTGAACCATGTGGTAGCCTAGATAACACAAACTGAATGTCAGATAAAATACTATGAACAGACACTCTTTGGGAGCGTTGTTCCAGATAAGATCGAAACCATTCAAGTACTTTACCTGACAGGCCAAACATGTCTTTTAACCTAGAGAAAAGTACATTATGGTCAGCTGTATCAAATGCAGCAGACGAGTCCAGAAGAATAAGTATTACTGGTTTACCTTGTTCAATTGACATTATAATATCATTTTTCACTCTAACCATTGCTGTTTCAGTGCTGTACCACTTTTATATGCAGACTGTTGTGATTCATTAGGGATATTATTGAATAAATGTTTTTTTAGATGGAAAGCAACTGACTTTTCTATAACTTCAGATAATAATGTAAGATTTGAAACAGGTCTGTAATTGTTTTGAACATTACAGTACACAGTGTGGTTTTTTAGTAATGGTTTTAGAAGGGCAACTTTCATGGATCTTGGGAAAACACCCAGAGATAATGATTTATTAGCTATGTATGTAATTGGGTTTATCAGAACATCCAGACAATCTTTCACAAACCATGTAGGCATAGGGTCAACCCCACAGAAAGCATTAGATGACTTTTTCAGCAACTGTCTGATATAAGTCTCTGTAAAAGGCTCAATTGTATCCATCACGGATATGCAGGACTCTTCTACCAATGGCTTACCCAGTGATAAGGTGTGGAAATGGAACCCACTATGTACATTTAATATTTTTTGACAGAAGGAGTTATTAAAAAAATGGGCCATATCTTTATCTGAGTTGATATTATTCGGAATGACAATTGGCTTTTATATAATACTTTATTCACAACACAGAAAACAGTCCTTTGATTTCCCTTGGATGCTTTGATCTATTTATTATAATATTCAGATTTAGCAGAGGCAAGGGTATCAGCACAATTCGAAAAAATGTTCCAAGAAAAGGCTAAGGAAAAGGGAAGAAAACAGCACAGCAATCGAAGAAAGAAACAGAAGCAAAGAAGTAACAGAAACAAAGAAGATACAAGAAACAGGACAGTGGTGATGATTATTACAGGAACCAATTCATTTGAATTTTGTCTAATCCTTCATCTGCCATATACAATAATACATTTGTGATTTTTCTCCTTAGAATGGAAATAAGTTTCGTATGTTATCCTGATACAGAGAGAACGAATACCCCTATTGGTCTGGGTCTCTTGCCCTTCTAGTTTGGTGTACCTTGGTATTCTGTCCTTCGTTAATTGCTCACATGGTCTTTTGCCATATAACTTTTAAAAGTTTGGTTTCCACAATTAATAATTTGATCAATATACAATATAGTTATTTTGTGGTGTTATGTTTTATGTGTACTATCATGGATAAATTAAATTTAGAGATGAATTAAATTGGTAGATGACTTAAATAAAATAATAATACATAAATACTAAATGTCTTTTGACAAGATAATGTTCATACAATATTTAGATGCAATTATTGAATATAACAATTATTATGTTATTTGTACATATAGCAATTGGTAATGTTGTACTCACTAACAAATCTCAGTATACATATGAGGAACTCATTATTTCCATTCAGAATCATTGCAGTGATGTAGAATTTCAACCAGATCCCATATTACCATGAATTTGGACATCAATACAGTTAATATTTTTCTTGGTCCTCATCTCCACATATATGACTGGTTTTACCACATGACCCAAAGCATATGACAACAGATTCAATCTAGGGGTCCAGTCACCTTGTACAGTATGGTAGATAGGCGTGCCTGTCTGACAATGACTTCAATTCCAGAAAGAAAACATACCATATTGTCTATAATCTCTTAATTCGGGCTTACTGGCATGGCTCAGCTACAACGAAGCAACAATGCTATACCTCTATATCTATAAGACTATATCTTTTATTTTCTGCAGAAATTCTGAAGATGAGTTGAAACTATATATCTATAACAACTTCACCAATTTTACGGAACCAAGTCTTGAACACGAGCCCATCGTACGAGATGTCTGTACAACTGTCATCACAAGATAGAGATCAACATTGACATAATTACTTATACAGAGGACTGAGGACTAGTCTACTAAGGAGCGTAACTGAAAAAAATGTCTATTACCGTGAACGAATTTATACCTACATATACAACAATTAAGATAACAATATACCAAGGCGGCTATTTACTGATGATGATTAGTGTTTTACGGCCACTTTTGTACAGTTGGTAGGCTAAATGGGCCGAGCAACCTTCAAAGGTAATGAAGCTAAGTCAAAGATGGAACAATCCTAATTCAGATATGCCCACACCGAGATTTGAACACGGATGGTAATGATATTTGGTCTAACACACTACCGGTAGAGCAAGGAGGCGCCTTCGGTCTTGCCTGTAGTTTGGGGGGTATCCCCAGGCTATCGCTTGTTTAACACAGCCTAACCTCGGGCTAATTACTGGGTAATAGATATATATAAATCTAGCTGACGAATGACCTAACTAGTAGCGCGGTTGGGCAGAGATCTATGCTATCTAGGTACCATAGATCTGTGCCCAACCGCTGGGTTCAAACCCCGGCCGGGCTAAATCGAAAGGGTGTTTCATCTATCACTTCGCCTCATTACCTTTGGAGGTCGATTAAAATTTGTATCTAGTACCATTATCATACACTTACACCCTCTAATATCACACTGAAGGGACAAATGACCTCAAAGGGAAAGACCTAAGGAGATAAAGACCTAGGGGTAACATACATAAGGACAAAAGGTCATGGCTGGGGGCAAAAGACGGGAGGAGTTATTAACCGCAACCCGAATTGTTCAGTGGATTAATTGTAATTTAATGAATTATTATGATTACTCAATTATTTTACAAATACCTATAAGGGTTTTGGTATTCAACATATTCATGGCACTGTTTTGGATTTTGACACGTTCTCCAAGAGCTATTACATCAGTACTTGGCTTTGCGCGTGCGCGTGCACTGACAGCCATCACACAAAAAAACTGCCAGAGGGCATATTAATGTACTATAAGTCCGGGTACCGGATAATTATATCTTCTGCACTAATGTTTTGGGAATATGGTTTATTGATTAGATTTGGCATAATTTTAACCGTATATTTCGATGTCACTGAAGGTATGTTTTACGAGGTAGAATATTATCTCCAAAATTACTGCAAACAATTTGTGCTTTCTTTATATAAATAAAAGTGAAATAAAAACTAGATTATTATATATATAGGTAGACCTGTCCGTATATCGTGTATAATGTTGTCATAATCACTGAGAACGATTTTAATTCTCCTAAATGTGTCTTATAAATGTAGTAGTATAGACAATGGCGGTTCTGGTGCACCTGAGTTGTCCACTTTTAAGCTTTTATTTTGATTGTTTACGTCATCTTCATGTTACATGTGGCATGTGTTTTGATATTTCTAAAATTATAAACTAATGTATTTTCTTGTAGTGTCATATATATATATATATATATGACACCTCCCGTGGCCTAGCGACAGCGTGCTGAACTACAGATCACTATCACCCGTCTTCGAATCTCGGTGTGGGCATATCTGAAGGCTATTTCATCTTTGACTTCACTTCGTTACCTTTGGAAGTCGCTCGACCCATTTAGCCCACCATGCGCACAAAAGTGGACGTAAAACACTAATCATCATCATCGTCATATATATATATATATATATATATATATGTAGGTAGTGTGTGTGTGTGTGTGTGTGTGTGTGTGTGTGTGATCGTTATGGTATATAGCAAAGTTGTGCCACATTGTTTAGAATAAATCCTCACTCGAAGATCTAAATGTCTGTTTGCCAGTTATAAAAAAAGACCAGGATAGTATGAGCCCTCGTAATGACTGAATTGTGTGTGACAGGGACCGATTGTAAATCGAATTGAGGTAAACGCCGTCCCCCCCCCCCATATCTGCACTCCTTTATTCTTACGGTGGGTCATTCCAACATTCGATTTGGTTATATTAAGCGTTGTTGTGGACTTTTGGTCTTGCGTGGACTTTTCGAGTTTAAGACCTAGATGTCAGCGCTAACCGAAATACACGATTTGGGGTGAATAGTTTTGTAATGTAGTGACACATCATTTACTGTACGTGATGATTGTATTAGTTCGATGGTATCATAATGCTCCATGCATTAATTGTATCTTGTACTAAGTGATCATATAGCCGTATTGCTGCATGTTTTCGAGTGACAGAAACTGGTAATAATGGTGTTGATATCCGGTGTTTATGTGTTTAAATCAAACATGAAAAACATCAAATAAAACACCAAAACAGTTAGTTTAATTACTAAACGTTACATTGGCAACGAGGTAAATATCTTAATGAAAATACAACATACCAGTGGTCTTTAAAATCTGAAATTGCCACAGTTTTAGCTCGCCCAGTCTGGTGACAGAAGTGTGACATTAGTGGTGTTGAACATTACCAATGACGATCGTTAACATACCCTATTACATTACCGTGGGCACCTGCGTCGTCTAACGGGTAGGGCGTTGGACCACAGATCACTAACATGTGATTTCGAATCTCGGCGTTGGCATATCTGAAGGGTGTTTTATCTTTGACTTCGTTTCAGTACTTTTGGATGTCACTCGGCCTATTTAGACAAAAAAGGGGCCCTATTACTATACTATGATGGTGAGGGGTGATGGAGATTTATGGAACTTTGGATGTTCTTGTACCGACAGAGGTCAAGAAGAAAATGTATACAACCATCAAAGCACTGACTGATTTCGTTGCACCGTAGGCCAACACTGAGTTGGAATTAATGAATGTTCGTAAAGAAAGACAGGCCACAGAGGAAGATCTTGCAACATTTCGTTTGAAAAACCTGTCTGTCAAATGTTATTTCGCCGACAGTGACAGGGAAATCAAGTCGCAAATCATTGTGAGGTGTTCGACAATAGATTCAGACTGAAGCTTCGGCACCCACCGAACAAGGACTGGAATTTACAGAAGGTTCTGGTAAACGGTCGTGCGAAGGATGCTGCGAGACAACAGGCACAAGCTATGGAATGTACGTTGGCCAGAGAATCTCGTCCAGAGCGCCGGTATCATTGTGTTAATCAAGTCAGAACTGCGACCCCTAACAAGAATATCAACAGAAAACCGAACAGAAAACCAATTCATATAGGTCCGAAGAAGTCGTGCGACAACTGTGGTCAAGCCTGACCACATCCAGCAGGCCGCACAGGCTGTCCAACATATGATTGTACCTGTAGAAGCTATGACAAGCAAAAACACTTCCAGAAATACTGTCGATTCTCAAAAATGGTGATTTATTGCGACGGCGCTTATTGTGCAGACAACACTTAGATCCAAACATAACATTTTACGGGTGATGTGGCACGCTTTGCTAGAGCCACCATCTCTTCTGATACATTAAACTCATAGTATGACCTGTCGCTTTTAAGTTTGCACTGTAAAAGTACAGCGAGTGTGTCCGAATTAAGGCTCTGACGACGCATACTCTTTGTGCACTTTCCGGACAACGGAAAACGTTCGATAACAATATTTTGTCAACAAGAGGAGCAAAGTGTTCAGTCAAATTAACATCGGGGCATATGTTAGTTGATCGAGTTTGGTTGAGTTGTTCCAGCACAACCAAGTCATTTATTACTCTGTCGCTGTAATGTTGGCTGCACCGTTATATACGTATGAAAGTGTGTGTGCTCACAACACAGTCTGAACATGAACTGATTTTACTAAGTCTTTCTGTATTACTGTACTATTGTACAGTGGTCACGTGGTATATATATATATATATATATATAATGTGTGTGTGTGTGTGTGTGTGTGTGTGTGTGTTAACCACTAGGAATAATCGTACACCATTTGATAACAATATATATCTACATCTCCCTTTTTGTTGTTATGTCCGTATTGTTCTAATATTAACAGTATTTACATTTCTACATTTGTTTCTACAATATGATTTGGTTTATACATCACTTATTATTAAGCAGTAATATTTCAATATGACATTCCACATGTTGATCTAGCTAGTTAACATTAGGTGTTAACATTAGGTGTTGGTGCAGGTGTTGATTCGCTGGTCATATTCATTGCTTGCGTGTCTGGAATGCGAAGCAAATGTCTACGATATTCCTTCTAAAAATAGCACCATCATCTGTTTGGACATTATAGGAGCGCGGCCCTGACCTCTTCTAACAATGTTGCTTTCTGCTTTTCCATGATCCGTTGGAATATAATCGGATAGGTGTATTGGTAGGTAATGATTTTAATGGCTTAGCAGATTGTTCATAGTACATTTTCATCTTCCTTCTTTCAGCTTTGTATTTTGGTGATGCTGAACATTTGACAATGTAGTTCGCAGCTGGCGACCGAATAATAACTCTGCCGGCGATTTACCACATTCTAGAGTTGTAGCTCTGTAAGCTAGCAAGGATCTTCGTTGTTTTTCGTTGACTGTTTTTCAGCCTTTACCCAATTTGGACAGCTTTTTCAGCTTTGCCATTACTCTGAGGGTACTCTGGACTTGACATTGTTTACTGAAAGTTATAGAACTTTGTGAATGATGGAAACTCTGCATTACTGAATTGTGGCGCATTATCTGAGAATACGATCTTTGGTATCCGGAATCTTGCCATAATTGATTTCAAGGTATCAATCACGTGTTGTGATGTAGTAGCACGGAGCTTGACAATTTCCAGCAATTTGGATGTATAGCCAACTACAATTAGATAGTCTACTCCATTGATAGTAAATAAATCTGTTTCTATTTTCATCCATGGTGTTGCAGCTACATCATGTTGATGCAATGGCTCTTTTCGTTGTTTGTATTGATATAGTTGAAATGTGTCACAGTTGCTGACCATGTTATGAATGGCTTCATTCATCTTTGGCCAGTACCATACTTGACGAGCTCTGGGTCGGCATTTTGCAATTCCCATATGTCTCTGATCGATTATTTGTAACATACTTCCTCTCAAAGACATTGTGACCACGACTCTGTTTGATTTGATGATCACTCCATCAACTATTGAAAACTCTTGCAAAAGCTGTGATAAGGGCTGCAACGTGCTATTAAGCCATTAATTACATTTGTTTTCACCTAGTGTAATGTTTCATTACGTTTTCTTGACTAAGTTGACGTGAATTGATATCTCTTGTTCTGTGTCACTTTTCATCTTAGGTGGTTTCCCACGTGGCAGTGCATCTGCTAAAATCAGAGATTTGCCAGATGTGTATTGTAAATCCATATCAGATCTCCGCATCCTTAGCATCAGTCTTTGTAGTTTGGGTGTCATCTCACTAAAACTCTTTTTGGTTATTCCCAGGAGTGGTTTGTGATCCGTCTCTGCGTATCTTGGCTCCATAATTGTACTAGTTAAGCAGGGAACGTAATGCCTTGCTGTTCGCTGACTGGTGTGGCATGAAAATAGCCAGGCAATTTATCATACCAAGGGCTCGCTTGACATCTTTGGTTTCTGGACGCTTCATCTCGTGAATAGCTTGAACAGTCCTGTCATCAGGTTGCACACCATCACGAATGAGTCTCTCTCCAAGGAACATAATTTGTTCGACGCATATTTCACACTTGCTCTTATTTAGATTTAAATTAGTTGCCTTGGTTCTTTCTAGAGCACTCTAGAGTCTCTTGTCATGTTCTTCTTTTGTACATCCCCAAATCAGTATGTCATCAATAAAAACGAGAACTCCCCAGACCTTCCATGATTCTGTAAACGTGTCCGAAACACATATCATTCGTATATGTCATTACCTCGTGGTCTACGATAGTAATCAAACTTAAGTATCACCGCAGAAAAATTGTCCCGTTTTCCATCTGTGAATGACAATGAATTAAACACATCAATGGCTTCTGGACCAGCTACAGTCAATAATATGTCGATTTTCGTTTATTAAATTACGTGGTATATATATATATATATATATATATGTGTGTGTGTGTGTGCGTGTGTTTGTGTGTTTTAACCACCAGGGATAAGCATACACTATTTCATAACACAAATATGTCACTACACTCGTCATCTGGGGAAATCTTCATCACTTTCCGCACAACAGCTCAGTACAATTTGTGAATATCGCTAAATGAAGGTAGCTGTCTGGAAACATTAATTACTTTCACTAAGTTGGTGAAGTGGTTTAGTACAGACGCCGACAATTTATGTTTGGCCACAAACTGTGAAAATAGTATCTCTTTCTTTGTGATGGCCAAGGAAGACTGGGGTTTTACAGTGAAGAACGACATTATGGGTGTATGTTCTCGTCTTGACCTCATTTATTTTGTGTAGTGTGTTAGCCGGTATCCGGACAATTAGCCAACGGACACTTAGCCAACGGACATTTAGCCAATATTTGCAGGGGGGAGGGACATTTAGCCTACGATGTTCACAAAAGTGGCTGTAAAGAATCAACATTTATCATTCATAAATATCAATATAAATCTGTCTGTTCTGGATTTCTTATCCCTCCGTCTGATTGGCGGGTTATTGTAACCTTTTTATATTGTTAACATTCATTTAGCTTTTTATTATTTATTTCACTCGGTTCACATTCATTCAACACAACACATTATCTACTTCAGGCATTTATTTGTTATCAGTTACAGCATTGTAGCCTACTACTACTTGATTCCCGTTAAAACTAGCGATTATAATATTTTTAGATTGCGGTTTCTTTCTTAATGGTTCAGTCTGATCGTTATCATTCGGCATGTCTTCACTACACTCTAGACAAACTCTCTCTAGACTTCTCTTTCTCTGGCTGTGGTATTGTTCTGTATTGCTTTTTTCTTCAGGGATGGTGTATGTGTCAGTTGTTCGTCTTTGTCGTCATCGTTTGTCTTGTCAATGTCCCAGGCCTGGAACCACTCCATCTTGTAATTTGAATAACGGCCAGTCGTAAGTTGTTGTAAGTCGTTTGCTTCTCTCTGTCATGTCCATGCTGTGTCTAGTGATGTAAAGTGTTTGTACTTGTCTTTTTGGGTCATCTCCAGTGCCCCGTCTTCATTCATTGGGTTACAGAATATCGCATACAATTCCCCTATCCTTTGGTCAGGGAAGTCTGTATAAAAGTCTATCTCCCAATAACGGAATATGGTAGTTGTGTCTGTCCATGGTAAGATCGGACTTCTGAATTTGTTGTTCATCACTGCTGGTTTTAAGTAGTGTGAAGGGACCCTCCTTAACTTTATGTAGCCAGTACGTAACAGAAGGGTCTACTAACGTCTCTGTCTGTATTGTTCCGTCTGATCCGCTCTTGTGTATGTGTTCTATCATCGCTTCACTTCCTAGTATCTCGAAGCCCATTCCTGTACATCTGTACACTGAAGCATTTATTAACTTGTTCAGGTCTTTTCCCTTTATTGATAGACTTAGATCGAAGTATGATATCAGTTGCTATCCGTTCTTGTGTGTTATAACATTCCCGTCTGTAAAGTCATTGTTCTTGTATAGTGTCTTCTCCATGCTCGCTACTGCTGTCTGTACCCACATTCGTTCATAGTATAGCTTCTTTATATTGTCGTGCACTCCGTTAGTTACCTTTGACTTGCCGGTCCGGTATTCTTCTTAAATCACTTCCACTTTGTACTGGTCGTCCACCACCACCATCCATCCCGTCGTCGTCATCACTGTCGTTTGATTTCATTATTTTAGGTCCCATGTCTATGTCAGGTCTGAAATTTGTTTGAAAAGTAATTAGTTTTGTGGTCAACTTTATGTTTTAGATTCATTATTGCTCCTACTACAGCATAGCTTATTGATGGATTATCTCTTTGTAATGTTTCCAATTGTGCCAGCATAATTTCGTCTGCTTCCTTCATCGTTATATTCGGATCGGCGTAGTTCATATCGTGTTGTTTACATATCTTGTCTAGTTCATTTACGGGTGGACCAGCATTTTTTATATCCATTCCCGGTCCACACCAGTTGTTACTAGGTATATTAGGCATATTTACCCTGGATCTGTCTTTGTATAAGTGTGGTCTTGTTCTTGTCTTCTTGTTTGTCCTGTTGGTCTTTCTTTGGTACCAACTTTGCCTGTCTCGTTTAAGTTCTCTGTAAACTCGTGTCTTTCTTTCTATCTGTCTCACTATTCTTTACCTGATTGAATGGCGACGACTTTGTCTTTATATGAAAGTTAGCTTGCTTGAAGTTCCTGAAGTAACGCCGGTATCCTTGATCTACTAATGAATCGTCCTGTTGCTGTGGTCGTAGGATCTGTTTATGTAGTTGTCTTACTGCGTCCTTAGCTGATTCGTAGTCTGCTTATTGCCAGAATTGTTGTACCAATCGTCAAAGTATTGTGCCACATCTGCTTCAAATATTGCTGCCTTGTGTCTGTTGTCGCCGTCGAATGCTGTCGCTAATGTTCCCTGTAGGTCCTTGTCCCAACTGTCTTGTATATCCTGTCCTAATGATCCTGACACTGTCTAATCCTTTATTGGTAAGTCACCTAGCCAGTTGGCTATATGTATCGATACAGGGTCTGTGTTTATCAGGTCCTCAACATGAAACACTATGCTGTTTGTAATACATTTTTGAAGGCCATTGTAGTCGAATGCCGGTCTGTTGTTAAAGTCGAAGTGCTTAAATTTGTTATATATTGTCATTTAACTACACATTTCATTAGAAACATAATGTTAAACACGGTCCTAGTCGATATATTTACCAGAATGTGCCATAACTATTATAAAAAACATGAACCTTATAATTTCCTATGCATAACACAACTCCAAGATGGCCACCATGAAATCCAAGATGGCCGCCTAGAATTCCACATCCGTCAGTCACGTTAATGAAACAGACCACAGCATATGTGTAGTAATTGCTAAATTTTCCAGTTGTGCATTCTCAGTCCATCTGTGTTCAATAGAAATAACTGACGTCAGTATATCACATGACCAAATTCAAATTGGCCGGCATTTTTGGCATCCGCTGGCGAATAGCCAACATGGGTGAGTAATATATCACATTTTGAGCACTGTAGCAAACAGAAAATCTCCTGAAAGACACAATTTTCCATTATTTAAAACATTATTATTCTATGGAAATTGTCATACATGTTGAAATTTGATTGGCTGGCTTGCAGCTGCAGACCACTCCTTAGAGGTCGGATTCTGGGATATATTCACAATATTTGGAACCACTATGAAGTCTGAAGTCAACCAATAAATCTATCAGTATTGTATCTATCACATTGGGACTTCTACATATTCTTTATTTCTACGACATTTCCTTCTAGACTTGGCTGTATTCTTCTTTCCTGCATCACATTCACAATGGTCCTTTGCTGTCATTTTGTCTTCACAGGTTGAAGCTTAGTTGCCTTTTGTTTTCTTAATAATCAGCTTTACCCACTTTCTTTTCTTCGCTGCCTCATCATCTTCCAGCTGCTTCTGGACTGCAGCATCACATCTATGTTTCTCCCTCAGCCATTTACCATGCTGGTTTGCCTTATCCCACAAATATTTCGCAGACTGGACCTCTAAACTCAACAATTGGCTGTGTCTATGGCTTTAGCCAGGATGACAGTTGAGTAAGTGGTCAGTAGTATTCCTATGTGGGAATACACCAAATCAATTTTAAATTATTGCTTTTGTTTACAACTAACTGCAGTGTCCCTTTCAATCACTTTCGTTTTAGATCAGTTGATTACTTAATCTTACACTATGTCTACAGTATCGTTCTACATCATTTCTAAAAATAAATTGCTCGCATGGCTTTGTTTACAATGGTGACATCAATACCAGCCAATCGGCGTCCGAGAATCCCACCACGTGATTGGGAACTCCTCGTTTTAAAAATAGAATGCTCGCTGGAGAGCGTCACATCAACAAATGAGTCGATTCCGGAGACTTCTCTGACTTTGGGCGTTGATCTCCATGGAGCTTCCCGATTAAATATAATATATTATAGATCATAAGATACAGAAGAATATTATTTAGCTAAAAATTAATGAATAATTACGATATATGGTGCCGTTTCTGAGAAATAGAAGGGTGACTTTAAGACTTCACTATTTGAAGTTCCTGCAAGGGATATTTACAGTTCACACACCGGAGTGAAGGCCTGCTCGAGTTCTGATTGGTCATAAATATTTATTTAGATATTCAAATGCACTCCACGTAGTTAATTTTAGAAACTGGTTAAAGATATTTTTCCTGACTTTCTAATGATGTGGGTTTGGTTTTAATAGTTCTTTCAGTTGTTGTGCTATAAACGTTTTAAATTTGTGGGCCTGCCAAATCTAGTTTTTCCAACTGAGTTGCACCTGGGATGTGCATTGCTACTCTCAGTGGGAATCATTTTTGCACCATGCAAAAATAAATCACACCACATGGCACCTGTCGGTCCCATCTGTCCCATCCACTATTCATAGGACTGGTGACTCTGTTGTAGTTGGGAGTCCTTCATCAACTACCATCAGATAAGCAACATCACTGATCGACTCCTTCATTGTGCATTTACCCTCTAAGCGCCCCATCTCATTGCGACTGCTGTCATAAACGAATTTGTCTCAAGAGCAGCCAAGGTAGTTCCTCATTGGGTTAATAACAAAACC
Source organism: Paralvinella palmiformis (assembly GCA_025642065.1). Taxonomy (NCBI): domain Eukaryota; kingdom Metazoa; phylum Annelida; class Polychaeta; order Terebellida; family Alvinellidae; genus Paralvinella; species Paralvinella palmiformis. The sequence goes on from JAODUP010001317.1 coordinate 66,967, forward strand.
AACAGGAAACAGTTCAAAGTCATATGCTGCAGCCTACATGTCTACTGCTTCAATCTCATGAAGTGTCCCAAACTATCGCAGGTGTCTTCACTGTCAACCTCAGATACTCTCTGCAAGAGTTGCAATCTTGTTTGCTGGCTGAGTAACTGCCTTGAAATTTGATGCAGTGATTCGATTTTCACGTAACAAAAACCACTAGGGGCACTTTGCTTGGTCACGCTCAGACAGATGTGACTCATCTGTAGAGACTTGTAGAGATGTATACAAGACGTGTGAGGTAGTATCAGACACGATGACTGTACATTATAATAAACTATACGTATCAATGGTTGGCAATTCATCAATTGTACTCTCATTGTTTACATGCAATTTTGACTAAAATAGCAACTGTAAGAATAAAATTACCTCAACCTTCATTTCCTGATGATCCAGATTGCACACCAACATCAAGATACCTGTACTGTCTGCTACTAATATTGTTTACATCCGAATTATCGGATGTATGGCCCATCGTACACAATGCCTGCTCGTAGCCAGCATAGTTACTAATTATAAAATGTTCACGAGACATCCCTAACTTCTCAAAATAACAAAATTACTAATAATTCACTCATCAAATCCAGAAATGGCTCAACACATCTGCAGATGCGTCATCTTCATCCGGGCACCAATGGCATTTGCCGAACTAAGGAAAGTGGCGCTATACTGTGATCAAAATGGACACTGTGCTGTTGAGCATTATGGCCCAAATGACCAAAATCATAGTGGGTGGAATGAAATTATTTACATTTACTGCATATGCATCCTGTGGGTGATATCGTGAAAAGAAGTTCTTAAAATTAATAATTGTAATATATTACGTGTTATATGTGGCATATGTTACATTATATATTACATTGTCTTTTTTGGGGGGTTGCAATTATACATTCCATAATAGTTTTGCCCATGAAACTGAAATTGGTTCATAGATAAAGATATGTCGCTATACAGCAACACAAACAAGCATTTAAATAATTAAATATAGGCTAGATCCACTTGATTATTTATTAATTATGGACTGAATTGGTTTAGAATTAAGCTTAGGTGTTAAACATCACAGTTGAATTAATGAATATTTGTTTCAGGCAAATTGGCCAATACTAGTAGTACGCCTAGGAATTTGTGGCACTGTTGGATTCAAAAGAGAAACGTCCCTGTTCACAATTGCAGGTATTTGTTGCATCTTTCTATTTGCTACATTTACTAATGATGGTGAATTAGCACGCACTATTTCTTTTTCACTACTGCTTGTTCATGAAGTACTTGCGACATTTGATCATTATTGACCCAATGTTTTTAATGTTATTTGGTAGCTTAAACATCATACAATTTCACCTCATTGTTGGGCAGCAGGCCTGCGATACTATATGTCCCTTGTTGTTGATTTCCTATGTATTGATAGTTCAAGAGATTTTCCGTGATCAGTGTGAATTCTCCACCAAGTCATTGAGTTCTTCTTTTTGTTTCAATTTACGTATGCAATATATGTCAATCTCCTAATTGTGTACAGTTACCAAACAATGCCGAGTTGTTTTTATGGTGCACTTTATTTGCACTCTCAAAGAGAATCTGTTTCAAACATATTAAAAGATTTGTATATATTGCCACGGCACGGATGTGAAGGTGACACCCACTCCTCGATTCAATGAACTCGGATGGACCTCATCAGTGGCTCGGTTGGACCAACAATCGTGTACGAGAGGCTTCATACTTTGCTGTGGTTGAATCGTTTGTTCTGATAATGGAACATTAATATCATGTTCCTATCACATATATATGTATGTGTATGTATATATGTGATATATATATATATATATATATATATATATATATATATATATATATATATATATGGGGCCTATGGAAAGACAGTTATTGAATAATTGTTAATGTATAAAATATAAATTGTAAAAATTTGTAAGTGTAAATTGGAAAATAAATTCATTGTCATCATTGTCACTCATGATATGAGTATCCTAGATTACTGGGAGGCTTACAAGGCATTAGTACTTCATATATATTACTACCTTTATTAATTCCTAGAAATGTGGAAGAAGACAGACCACCATCCCTGGGCTGAAGCCGAGATGGCGGCAGTGAA
>JAODUP010001316.1:0-10000 GCA_025642065.1 Paralvinella palmiformis
ATTAGTATACTGTGATGGCTTTAAAAATATGGGATGATATATTCGTATCTTCGGTTATTTATCACTCTGCGAGCTGCATTAATCTGACTTCGGTTAAATTGATTCATTTTATAATAGGATATGCAATATAACAGGGAATTGCAATATTCTATACGAGATGTGTTAAAGGGACGAACCACAGTAATACATTTTTATTTGTCTTAAAATGCTTTTAAGCATTGGACACTCTTAATGTGGTAGGACGTAGCTCGACACAATGATGCGACATGTTCAGAGATAATTTACTGACCTATTAATGATGAAAGTAGATATCAATCCATGTCAAATAATAATGCGTGTAGGGAATTAACATAATTCGATGAAGCAAAATAAATAATTTGTTTTGTATTCACATTTAATTTTAGATGAGTCAGCTATAGCCGAATATATGCAATATAATGTTCTAACTTTTTCAAGGAAGATAATGCATTTAACTCATCTTCAGAATAGAATGATATGTACAGATGTACATCATGAGCATACAAGTGGCATTTATGAACCCTATTATACACCAGATAACAATAATTGAACACTTGATACAATCAGAGCAGACAGTTCTAGAAGAAAAATATTGGTTTAACTTAACAATAATACTAAAAATATCAATAATAATTACAAAACATCTACTGTGGCACATGATATCCTTTTCACCTAATCCAAGGCTGTTTCAAAACTGACAGAAGATATATATGAAGATTATAGTAATACATTAAGGTTATTTTTGAACACATATGTGTATATATGAAAAACTATTTGGAAACATTCTTTAAAATCTTACAGTTAAAATATTATATTTACTTTAATAAATTTACTATGGCAGATTTCAAGGATCTTTAATATACACACAGGAAAATGATTTATTAACTATCTTGGTAATTAGGCTTATCAGAAAATAATATATATTCTTTCTTAATGGACGTGATATAGGATTAACTATACAGTAACTGAAATTTTCATGTACAATGGTACATCCCGTGATTAGGTGCTGGAGGGTTTGACAAACAGAGGTTCTTTTATCAACAATAGTTAATTATCCGCCACATTTGAAGATGCTGCCCTGCAAAATATTTCTGATTTCGTTTCCTCATTCCTAGTCAGCTACACCTGTACTATATATGAAGTATATTGTCTGTCACTGAAAACCGCCTGCCTCTTGATAGATTTGTGGATAACGACAACACTGAAACTGTTGTATATTCTACCTTCATCAGGCGTAGTTTATTTTTTAATTAAGCAGTATTTTATTTAAATATATAAAGGAAACAGGTACTATTTTATAAATAGTATCAATCAATATGTATTATTGTATAAGTATTAATACCATCAACTATACAGTTACTCACATTTTCAGAATCTCTCTGATATTGTCACTTTAACTTTTTTGAATGCTTCCGTCATCGATGTATGACTTATCTTCCAATTGTACACCCTGTGATAAGGTCCTGGGGGTTTTGAGAAGCGATGGTTCTTTTATCATCAATAGCTCATTATCTTCAACATTTGAAGGCAGCTGCCCTACTTAATATTTCATGTTTCTCTTCCTCATTTTCAGTCAGTTATACCTGTATTGTATATGTACCTGTCAAGGGCCTTTATATTCATATGAAATGTTGGCTGTCTCTGGAAACCACCTGCCAACTGATAGATATTCATGGATAACCACAAACACTGAACACGGACTATATTCTTCCCTCATCAGATCTGGTTTGTTTTTAATTAATCAGTATTTTATTTAAATATATCAAAGAAAACAGGTCCTATTTTATAAGTAGTATATCAAGCAATAGGTGCTGTAGTATAAGTATTAATATCGTCATTAACCCTTGTGTATGAATCATGAAAATAGAGTAAAACATAATGCCATTGATATTAATTATTGCCTATAAGTGATATATGAAACCATCCTGAAAGACACAACTCAGAAGTTAAGCTTCATTAATCACTTTTTTTAATATCCAAAGTGTCCAAATAACACAACGATTTTAAGGCTGTATTTTTCAAATTATATTTATCTAAGTGACCTTTTAGTATTTAGAAAAATACATAACGGTATAACATCGAACATTTTAGGGTGGACTTAATTTATAATCGAGATGATTTCATATCTACTTTCTGAAATGATAGTTTGGAAAGCAACACATTCATCAACATGATTCGCTTTTTGTTTTTGCTTGGCGGCTTAGGGACTGGTGAGACATTACACACGTCTCAGCAAGAAAAGTCGCCACTCTGGATTTAGTCCCCTGAAGAAACGTCCAGAGTTTGAATTCACGGTTCGAGATTATCTGTGCCTGTGCCTTATTATACACAGCTAACACACACACACACACACACACACACACACACACACACACACACACACACACACACACACACACACACACACACACACACACACACACACACACACACACACACACACACACACACACATACACACACACACACACACACACACACACATATATACACACACACACACATATATATATATATATATATATATATATATATATATATATATAAATACACACATACACACACATATACACACACATAAACACGCACACATATAAACACACATTTATCAAACGCACACAAACACACGCAACCACAGAGATATATACAAACTCACACATACACACGCATACTCACATATACCCGAATTCACAAACATGCATACACACAAAAACACCCTTACAGCCACACAGTTCGCGCCCCCACACCCCCTTTCTCCCTAACAACGTATACACTCACATGCACATACGCACATACTGGCGCATATAGACAGACACCTACATACACAAAAACACCCACACAGCCACGTGGACACACACACATATGTGAACAAACGCTAAAATACAACAAAATACATTAAACAATAATACACATTTATGCTCGAAAACGTACATAGCAAGCAAGCATGGTCGGATACATTATTTGTATTTGTGGCTACCATTCGAATATATTTCTAATAAATATAAGAAATACCAAAATAACCGCACATATAAAGGCTTTTCAAGGGAATACAAATAAATGTGCTATTAGTATAGCGTATTGGGGACGCAGTATATCAAAGTAATTTTATCCAATTTTGAATGACGAAATACGGTGTCTATATTTATCGAATTACCCTACTAGTGTAAACAGAACAGGTACAGATTAATTATTATCTTTAGACAACGAACCTTCAATGGCAATTTAACCTATTATTTAGTTAATTACGTTGTATATGGAAACGTTAATTATGAATATAGGACAATCTTAATGTGGTTTCTAGATGTAACAGAAGAAAATAAATAAAAGTATTCCTAAGACCCCATCTTTTGAATCACTGATCTCGTTTTGCTGATAGTTAAAATACATTCGGAATAGTAAAGTAGTCTTAGTGTAAAGCAACACTGTTATTAACGTTAGTGTCGAGAACACATCCATAAAGTATGCTAAAAGACTTAAACACAGATAAGTATATCGATTCTATTAACAAAAGAAAGTATATAGATAGGTTTGTATTTCTTTCTAAGCAATGACATTGGAATATATCAAGGAAACTTGTATATCCATTGCAATAAAGGGTGCTGGGCAAAATAAGTGTAAGAACTTCGCTTCAGGTGATTTGATCTAGTAAAACTCTAAAAGGGTGCTGCAAAAAGAAATAGGATTTAAAAGGGTGTAAAGAAATAAGAAATCCAAATTTTGAAGACATAGTCTGTGATACAATTTTAGTCAACTGAAAAGTAAATCTTAACATAACAGCAATTATTAGCTCTTTATAAAATGATGATAATTATATTTTTTAATATTCTTGCCGTGTAAGCCATCGAAGAAAATGGTTAAGTATGTTCAATAATATTTTCCAAAACAAATCAATTGGCTTAATTAATGCTTAGAAACATTCGTTATTATGTCGATCGATCGATCTGATAATTGCAGCAATAAAGACTTTCGAAACCTATTTCGTGTCAAAAGAGACACATCTCAGTATAATGGTATAATTGTTATCTTGTATTATGTAGCCACACAACTGTATTATATTTAGTGGTTTATTAAGCCAATAACTGAAAGTTTTATTCACCAGAATAGAAGGATAATTGTATTCTCGTTATGTGTTAATGGCATGCATCTAGTGTTAAATTGTATCTGTTATTTTTTTGAGTGAAATATCCATTTTCCAAATATCTTTAATTAATCTAACCATCAAATAGTTTGTTTTCTTCATATTTGACAAACACTATTTATTGTACCTAGAAATATTAGTTAATATTAATTAATATATATCTACATAGTGTCGACAGATATGAGTTGGATTTATACCGATTGAAAAATCTGAAAATTATAAAGGAAAACTATCGGCTAGGTAGCCAAATATGAAAAATATGGCTCAATAATTAAATATATAATTCAATATAATATTATAGATACTTTCATAGGAAGTCCAATATTATTAATAACTGTTATTGTTATGGTAAAGCAATCAACTCTTCCTTAAGGAAGTATTAGCTACACCACATATTCTAATTTAAATAGACAATGTCAACGCTATTTTTGTGCACTAGGTAATAAAAGGTTTTACAAATAAATACCTTAGCAAGGCATATACTGATTTAATAGAAATGTCAATACATATAAGTGTCTGAAATATCAGTATATATATATATATATATATATATATATATATATATATATATAATCTTGTGCTATAAGACGAAATGATGAAAAGGCTCGATAAATGAGAATATGTATAACAATGAATGTAAGAGAAAATTGTCTTTATTTGTTAATACTAAAACTCATAATATGGGTTTAGCCTAATGGCCCTGGTGGGAACATTCCATGGTGCAAGATAAAATAAGTTCTTCTTATGAAACAGAAAAGACATATATGTACCAAGTAGCTTATCTTTAAGCCTCTTTTCAGTGGAATAACAAATAATATCATATATATCGAAATGTATTTAAAGAAGACTGAGATTGTTTGTGTTCACCTATATCTGATCAATGCATTATCTGCTAAATATAATTAAATTCGTGGCTGAATCACATACCACAATGGCTATCTGAAGTAAATCGTTTTTGTTGAACTCATAAATATAAACACATACATACATACATACATACATACATACATACATACATACATACATACAAGGATATATACATACATCCATACATCCATCCATCCATCCATACATACATACATATATACATACATACATATATACATACATACATATATACATACATACATGTATATACATGTACATACATACATACATACATACATACATACATACATACATACACAAAATACATACAAGCATAGGGCCTATGTACATTCACTTTCATACATACATGCTAAAACGAGGCCTTTAACGCATGATAAAGTTTTAAATATAATTTGTGTGTTGTGTGTAAAGCAACATATAAATAACTTATTGGGTTTTAGCCGACACATTATTTGATGTAACAATCAAAAGTGCATTTGAATGATTATATTATTATTATTATTATTATTATTTTAGTAGTAGTAGTAGTAGTAGTACTAGTAGTAGTAGTAGTAATAATAGTAGTAGTATTAGCATTATTATTAGTATTATTATGAGTTTTATTCTAAATTATTATTAATTATTAATATCATTTATATATTATAATAGTAAGATCAATAATAATAGTTACAACCCTAAAAGGCAATGTTATTATAATAGTGTTAGTTGTTGTTGTAGCAGTATTATTATTATTATTAGTAGTAGTAGTAGTAGTAGTAGCAGTAGTAGTAGTAGTAGTTTTGAAACATTTTATATCATACGTGTCCAGATTTTCTATAAATATATTTGACATTTAAATAATGATATTTAACTGTCGATATTAACATTTAAGGGCATGTGATATATACACCTGATTCAATTAATTTTGTTCTTCTACGGTATCCGTCTAAGCTCATGATAATTCGACGATAATGAGAGATCCGTTAATCGCATCAAGATACAAAAAACAACTGTTTAATGAAAAACAGAGTAGTATAAAGCAGAGGAAATAAAAATATTTAAAAAAAAACGTAATGTTCGCACGACGTAAGCTTAAAGTTAACTGGTTATTAAGTACATTTAGATCAAGTAATTTGACCCCGAAATAGTATAAGTTTGCTGTACGTACATTCAGGCATTGGTTCCGTATGCAGGGATTGTGTTTGTGTGTTGTTATGTATGCGTGTATGCGTGTGCGTATGCGTGCGTGCATGCGTGTGTGTATGTGTGTGTATGTTTGTGCTTGAGTAAGTATAAATTCATTCCGACATATTTACACCCGTCCCAGTGTATCCATTTTGCATAAATAAATTGATACCTACACATACGATATATTAAGGTATTCTCACCAACAATCTTATTAATTGCTAGGCCACACATATCTAAATTTATTATTATTGTATACTCTGCAAAGAATAAGTGTTACATGATCCAGACCATTGACATGGAAGACCTCGGTGTCGGTGCTTCAAGGTAATATTATAAATAGATAATGTCTTTAACTTGTTTTCACCGATGTGCCATTCCTTTTGGTCTGATTGTCTGAGAAAAAACAAGCTAAGAAGTAGTCGAGACTTGTTAGTAATTTATATGGCTCATATTAATTTACCATCTGCAATTCATTATTGTACCATAACGATTACAACATACGGGTAACTTAAATCGACTGATTGCCACTATGATGAACGTTCGATATGAAATCAATAATTTCGTAGCTATAAAGATTACCAATCTGGTGTTAGTCATATACATAGAAGGAATATTGCGTTGATAAAGTTCCTAGCCATATTATGTCTCAGTTTCGCAAATACTTGTTTCCTTTCATTGGAAATATACATCACTTTATTTTGAAACGTGTATGAAATAGGTGTAACTTCGAAAATATATTCAGAATCAATGTTTTTTCATACATCGTAAGGTGGGCGAATGATTCGCAGCGCGACATTGTTTCGTCTGACTATATTACTCTACTGCACGTAGACGGCCGTCTATTACTAAGTCTATCGCCATTTAAAGGTTCTTTATCGACCAACAAGAATTATGTCATATTTTTGTGAGCTAGTTTTGATCATCATTAGTTTTGTCGTGGATGAAGAACTCTTGCTTAATAAAACAATGATTAGCATCGATACTGGCATGTCCGACAAAAGACGTTATCAGTTGAATATTCGTAACTGTAGTCGTCTACATGAGATATTGCTTTTAAAGCCTAGTATAGATTAAGTGTTATAGTTTAAATTACTGATGACCAACATGGTTACACCAGTTCAACTGCCTAAAATAAGACAACTGTTGGTTACAACAGCCGATAAAACTAAACCCTGTAGGACCAATGGCGATATACATCATCATTATCTGACATTTGTAAGCAGCTGTCTGGTATCAGTCTCAGTAAAAGGCTCAAATGTATCCATAGTGGACATACTTGTCTCTTCTCCCAATGGCTTACACTGTGATAAGATGCTGGAATGGAACTTATTATGTACATTTAATATTTGTTGACAGAAGAAGTTATTAAGACAATGGCCCTTATCTTTATCTGAGTTGATATTATTTGGACCGTTTGACTTTTATGTAATACTTTATTCACAACTATGAAAACAGTCCTTAGGTTTTCCCCGCATGATTTGATCTTTTTATTATAATATTCAGATTTAGCAGAGACAAGAGTATATTTTACATATAATTTTACTGACCTTGAACATTTCATAATGAACACACAAACTTATCCTGAACCACAGCCGCTCACAATACCTTCTGTGTCTCTTTGCAGCTTTTACGTTCTTATTGTACCATGGAAGCTTTGGTCTTCTTGGCATTGGCTTATATTTTCTATATGAAATACCCTTAGCTCAAACTGGTTTTTGTTGTAAATACACATTAATGTTAATGAGGAAATGACCAGACAGCAAGGAAGAGACAGCCACACCATTAATCAAATTGTCATCATCACGAGATTTGGCAGGATGTAATATGTGACCATGCCTGTGAGTTCTTTCTTGGACATACCGTCCTAGATTGGCAGATCTAAGAATGACAGTCAGTTGTTTGGAATCTAGTTTCTTCTAGCAATCCCAATTTATTTTGAAATCACGTAAGATCAACATATTACCACTGTTGGTAGCAAAAGAGTTAACAAATTCCGAAAATTCCTTGAATAAATCTGCTATTTTAATGCCATTTATCTTAGTGTGGTATAATCGGTAGATATTAGTCAAACAAACACCCACCCACCCTCCCCAGATACAAAAGTTAGCTGGTAATTTTCAATATACTTTGCATGAAAACGCAAATGGGTTTCTCACGTCAAAGAATCACGGAGAAGAATGCCGACTTCCTCACCTTTCTTGTGAATCCGAGCTGCATGATGGAATTCATATCCAGCTGGAGTCACATCACCAACACATATCTGGTCTGAAACATTATCAGTCAGCCATGTCTCTATGATGACAAGAGAATCAAGATCCAGATATTTCATCAGATTTATTAAAGATCGACTGACAATTTATAAGACTAATACTTAAATGGTGTACTGCTGTGCCATTATATGGTAAGGCAAGCAACTGATCCCTATTATAATTCAAATACAAAACAACTACATATAATCAACTTAAGCTAATATAAATTAAATTTACATTACATAATATGCAAAATACACCAGTTTCAATAGTGTAACTTAACTAATAGCTGAACTATCAGATACATATTCTGGTACCATTACATCGAGAGTCGGTCATACATCAAGCCATACCTGAAGCATATACCAATATGTATACCTAGCCTATCATTCACTGACTTGGATCGGCCTTTCAATAACAATAATAGTTGCTTGACAGCAACTTTTTGCGTGCAATTTTCAATGTGTATGTGTGTGTATGTATCTGGGTATATGTGTGTATGTATGCATGTGTGTGTATATGTGTGTGTTGTGTGTGCGTCTGCGTGTGTGTGTCTCTCTTTCTCTGTGTTGGTGTGTGTGTGTGAGTATGTGTGTGTGTGTGCGCATTTTGGTGTGTGCCTGCTTTGCTTTGTATATATCTGTGTGCAGGTGTTATGTTTTAGAATGTAAGGGGTGTCTAATGCATACTAGAACAAGACACAAGGAAGAAACGTTAAATTACCTAGATGCATCAACATTTTATATATATATATACATTTATTTATATATCAGCTTTTTTAATTAAATTACTTGTCTTTTGATACTAATAAGTAAAACACAGGTAAAGTTCACTTAGTCATCATGTAAATAAACTGTTTTGCCTGTTTCATCGATTTTGCTGGGTAATGTAGCTATGCTATTGTGACTTAATATATACTTCCATCAAGCTACTTTGAAATGATCAAAACATGCACAGGATATTAAAGTACCATTTACAATATTGTGAATAAAATAATAAATCCATTTCAGATTATCCTTCTAAATAGTATTAACTCAAACAAGTTTATAACTTCACATAAAGCTTTTACAATTCCTTCTAGCATGCATATATGTTTGTGACACATGGTGAATATACCATCTTATTCGTAATGGCTATATTTAGGCCTCTTACAATGAGCGACATCAGACATGAATTCACCAGATTGTTTCTGTGTAGCTGGCCCTATAACTAAGCAGCTGTTTGAAGGTTGTTAATACACTTTGATTGATATATATAATTAAAAATAATCAGAATAATTTAGTGTTGCCCCGAGATAAATGAAAACTATGCAGTCATTAAACGCACTGTGCATTGTAGTGTTTAAATTGTTTTTAAGTGTTCACTAATATTTGAGAAACACATTTATTTAATAATTAAAATAATCAATCAATCTGTAACTAGTCTGAGCCCCAAAACAACCTTGGTTAGGATACAATTCACAAAATGATAAATTTATCAAAGGAAGCATTATATGTCCATAAGATACGGTTATCTTATTACATAAAGTCATTCAGTGGCA
>JAODUP010001316.1:12500-50000 GCA_025642065.1 Paralvinella palmiformis
AATAAACCTCATAATGATATATTTATTTGATAAGAGGGAAATATTTATTTGCTAAAACTGAGCAGTCATCAATATTTGTTTGAATATTATTTCATAATGTATGCACTCACCGTAGTTTTACTACAGCTCAGGCTCTTCCTATCACTGTTTATTCCTCTGCATGGCAACATTAGCCGAGGATCATATATTTCTCAGGCTAAGCAGCACCATTTATTTAGAGGTATTGAAACTAGTTAGCAGGAACGATAATTCCCTACCTGTTTATGATTTAAAGCTGCTGGATGGAATTAACATCCTCCCTCATTCACATCCGCAATAAATATCTGATCCTAAGCATTACCAGTCAACAAGGTATCCGTAAAATGAAAAGCATCGGGATTCATATCCTTAACAACATCAGATGTGAGTGTTCATATAGCGAGTCAAGGGGTATTTTGAACAGATTAAGAAACACGGGCAGTAATCTGGATAACTGCTTTGGAAATAATTTATACTGCATTTAATCAAATAAACAAAATGGTAATTATTTGTTGTCTGTTAGTAGACTTTAGGATCGTCGCCATATATTCCTATTATCGAGTGTTGATACCAAAATAGGTAACACAATGGGCTGATATTTTAAATAGTATACTGTACAGAAGCCAATCGAAGAATAATGTAATGATCATTTGTGGATAAACATTTGTTATTCTATTTCTAAGACAATTATATCTATTTATGTATATAATTATTTGAGAAGCTGTCGCATGGGTGGTAGATACAAAGACAAATACAAATATGGATAAATGAAGGATTATGTATACAATAGCACCACACTGTTTAAGTATTATAATTTCACTAATATCATATATTCAAAAACCATATTCGATTAAATATTATATGTGTTAATGTAGTTGCTTAAGTTTGATTCAAAGCGTTCTATTCGTATTTTCCTTTAATCGTTATTCAAGGTTCCTGTTAAGGCTTTCTTTCACGCCGGTTAATATTCGGTGCTGTTTTTCTACTAATGATAAGTGCATGATATACTTACGTGTTTTGTATAACAACAAGGAAGAGGGATTACAAGGAATTATTTATATCTCGAACAAAAACGTTCCTCTAATCTCAAGAATATTATTTATCTACTCGATGTCTGATGCCGATAAACATATTGTGAACAGCTTTATTCGTGTCACGTTCTGTTGAAGCCTTTAGTTACAAAGAAGGTGCCAAAGACATGGCGGCTCTGGTTCGATTTGTGGTTCATAATTTCCGGAGAATTTCGTATTAGATGCAGAACACGTCTACTCGTTTTTGAATAGAGTAAATAATTCATTGACCAAATACACGTGTGTCGTTGGTGTGCCATGAATGAATATGTGCATCTGTAAGAGTGCATGGGTGAATGTGTATGGATGTACTTGTGTGTGCGTTTATGCGCTTGTGTGTGGGTGTGTACATATGCACTTCTGTGTGTGTGATCGGGCGCGCGTGAATGTGCGTGAAAGATTGGGTATTTAACCGGATTATATTGCTGACGAATGCAATCACACTTCTTTTCGATTGCTTATAAATATGAATATCCTAAGAGAAACCTAGATAGATATAAGCCAATTTCCATTATATGCAGTCATACAAATGCAAATTAGATATATACATGTTAACGGACACCATATTAAACAGAATACAGCAGTATAGTCTAACACACCATATTAAGTGGATATATTTTAATTTTCATGTAACCTTTTCAGAAGGAAACAAATATTTCGCAACATTTTGGATAGACAAACTTCCGGGTTCCTTATATAAGCCAAAATTGATCTGATAAGGCGTTATTTATTGAAGCCAAAAAAAGAGCAAGCTCTGTAGCATGGATGACTATGATCCGGAAACCAATATATAATATTGACTAGGATTCATTTACCTTATAGCAAATTAATAATTTCCCATTAATAAGGAATCTCTTTCATAGAGATATGAAACGAACTATATGTTACTGAATAGCTCTCAGCTGTGTAAGTTTTTAGTATAAAAGAAACGCCACTGGAACTTACGCAATATAAGTAATTGTTTTGTTTTGTGAAGACACCCAATTCATTCAATAAATGAAGACACAGGTTCTTCTTCAAGAAGATTTAACCATGACGTAAGAATATATGGACATATTTAGTCACATAAAATTGTAAATGAGTGTGCGTACAATAACCTGACATTAAGCTTCTGATGTCTTAGTCATAACAACAATGATGCCCTGCTGAACATTTACATATCTCGTTAAAACACAAATACAGTTGATAGTATTCACCTTAACAATCTTGCCGGCTCCATGTTCTAACTAGTAACCTGTTGGATCACAGATCAGTACCAACTGAGTTCAAATCTCAGGCGTGGGCATGTCTGAAATGTGTTTCATTTTTTTACTTCGTTTCATTATTTCGCTATATTTAGCCTACAAAGTGCACACAAACGGAATTAAGACATTAATCATCATCATCATCATCTTACTAAACTCATAAATAAGCTTCCTAAATTAACTTCATTTTGATATAGCAGTTGGTTTTATTGAATAGCAATAATTGGGGCTAATTTCATTGAAGTCCAATAACCAATGGTTGTGGCTGACTCACAGGTGACAATATGTGCCTATGATGTTGTAGAAAGTAAGTTACCGTTAATTATGTCACTTCTTGTCCATTCTAAATAATAACGCCCTGATCCATCCTAAAGTGATACATGTTCTGACATCAAAAATCGAAACACAAACGCCCAAACAAGAGCGCGTGTATGTATAACCAATACACAAACGAACACACACACACGCGCGCGCGCACACCGACATATACACCCCCCCCCAAACAAACAGACACTCTCTCTCTCTTTCTCTATGTAGTTCCTCACCTATGTTTACATAGTACCACGCTGGCCCTATCAACATCAATCTACTTCCAATTTGTCGGCTTCAAAAATAAGCAGACTCGTAAATCATCACGACTGGGAAACACAAACCAACGTAATGATGGGAAGAAATAAACCAATCCTGCATTATATGCCTTTGTAATAGTATGTCTTTCCCATCAAAAAAACTGACTCTTATTCTAATCACCTTATCATTTTAGTATTGGTGTGGTATCAAACATATATTGCATTATAGTGTGATTGGCAGTGTGTATTATTTCATCAAGCGACAACAATTAATGAAGTTTATACCACAATACACATTCCGTGAACAGTTGCATTGGAGGCCACTATTATGACGATACCAATGAAAGTCGGGAAGATGTATTGAGAGTATATATTGAACCTCTTTTTATAAATGCAAGTAGGATTTTAATTGGCATATTCCTTTAGCAACGATTTCTGGCTTAAATGTAATAATTAGCAAGAAATAGTACCCAGAAAACGTATCATTAAGCAAAATTCGTTTTGGTCTACGCGTGATGACATAAATTACACTGCATATATCAGCTACTGTGGAAAATCTGATTTGGTCATACCTCATTAATGCTTCTTATTTCTTTTTTATATTTCTTGTTTTAAAATAGTTTATATTAAATTTAGATGTAGCAAAGATTATTGGCAGTTTTCTGCATTATCTTCAAATATTTGTGAATATTAAATTTTTCTGATGTTTTCACTTGTTTATATGTATCAATGAAACATTGATTCTTTAGCAAGAGTTGGCAAGTTGAATGCATTAAACATGAGTAAATTATCCATGTTCCACGGCGAACTCTCCAGTATACAAACAATGCGACAAAAAAGGTGCTCAGCATCTACTACGTAAACAATTTGTATAAATGCTGTGATTACATGTTCCTTACAATACTGATCTTACGAACAGTGTTATCATTTGTAAAAGTTAAATTGATTATAATGATAATAAAGCTAGTCTGGCACAAGGTTTATAATTCTGAAGCGTTCAGGACTTGCATTGATCTGTTACTGTGATTCTATCTATTATAAGAAGACGTGTTAATTGTTACTATCGCAGTTGTATCTTTCTTTATAATAATAATAATAATAATAATAGCAATAATAATAATAATAATGTATATTTAATAAAGCGCCCTTACTAGCAGGATCCATTTAAAGGCGCTGTACAAATAATATGTAATATAATAATACCCCAAATAATGCCTGTAAAAACCCTATAACGATTTAAAAGATACTAATTATTTATCTGTGAAAGCGACCTTAAATAGGTGTGTTTTTAGAAGAGACTTAAAACTGTTCAAGAGAAGACGCATTTCTAATATTTTCCGCAACACTTAACGCACAATCACCATATGACTTGAGCCGAGACACTGTCACCTGCAATAGTATCTGACTGGATGACCTCAGTTTTCTGGATGACTTTCTAATGGAAACCAGTTCACACAGGTATTCTGGCGCCATATCATTAATAGATTTGTAAATTATTAACAGAATCTTGAAATGGATACGCTGTCTAACAGGTAGCCAATGTAGTTTTTGAATACAATGTATATTACATAATATGCTAAATACCCCAGTTTCACTGGTATAACTTATCTATTTATCTGAACTATCCGAGAAATATTCCGGTGCCATTACATCAAGAGCCTGTCATACTTTCCGCAACAATCACAATTTGTGTGCACTGTTTTATTCTACGCATTAAAATAAAAACATAATGCAAAGCCCTTTACATATCTTGATAGTCCTTTTATGCATTTTAAATACCCGAATCAATCAATATTTACAAATTAGGATCCTAGATATTAACAACATTAAACTGCTCCGCCCAACAAAATCGTAAATCGCCCTAACTGAAGCAAAAAAGACGAAATTATATGCACACTAATACAAAACATATAGATAGGGGAATATCTGCACACAGAAACAGACAGACAAAGAGTTTAAAACTCATATAAGCCCGGTCCAACCCCTCCATCATACGTCTCCTCAAACACTATTACATAATCATATTCACTCACAACACACTAAAGGCAAATAGAGTCTTTAATCGATAACTTTCCTCGTTAATCAAAACAGGACAATACGTGATAGGCATATAACATGAAGTGCTCATGAAATTATCAACCATAAATAGAAATTAGCTGTTCTGTTTCAGATACCTTCTTTGTAATTAAAGACAAAAACCGAACGTGACACGAATAAAGCTTACTAAGAATATTCTTAAAGGCTTGAACACTCGATTATTTGTTTAATTTTAGAAGTATCTCGCTTATGTCGATATACTAGTTTATACACTGTTGCGGGTATTAAAACTAGTCTCAGTGAAATAATGCCCTTACCTGGTCATGTTTCATAGCCTGCAAGAGTGTGTGCGCGGAGCCTTGTGGCGAATGCGATCGGCACTCGTGACGTCACTGCATGTTTGTTTCTCCATCTTATCAACAATAATGGAGAATCAGATTATGATTCGTAGATAAATCGGACAATTGTGATGTTGAGGATTTGCCTCATTATATTTCTGAAGAAGAGTAGGATGGTGGTGGCGAATCTGATTAATTTCACTTACAGTGGTACCTGTTCGAGCTAGACATAGATGATTCAGAAATCGAAGATGAATTGATTGAATCACTGATCATCTTTCCTCGAAATCAGTTTCTTCGCCCCTCCCATATCATGCTTAATGTGGTTGTGATAGTTGTCAACAACACAATGTTCACTACATATGCACCATGTGCTAGTGGGGTGTCAGGTTTCTCCTGTTTGTTGGATACAAATCGTCCTAGTCATCCCCATTTGTTTTTAAAGTTGGCGGAAAACTAATATTGCCGCACCCATACACAACACATAACAAATCCATTTTTCGCAATGATTATAAAAATACTAGGATACATATAAATCAACCGGTCATAACTTAATAATACAATGTTATCATGCTATTTCACGATGTCAATAAAGCTAATTCCACAACGAAACAAGCAACGACTTCGCTTATCACTTGCCTATGTATAGCTGCCGTGATGTCACAAGCTGTATAAATCGACCTGTTTTCGTGGTCTGGAGTCATCTATGTCATGGTAGTGCTGTAATGCATTGGGTTCCCCGTTTAGATAAATAATCGCGAATTCACGATCTAAAAAAAGTATCACATGACAGCTTGTGTGAAGACAGTTTAGCCAGGACCCTTGAATAGTAGCAAGTAAAACAAAATATGAAGAAAACATAATTACTAAGTTATATTTACATTTGTCTCTGAACAGTTAATTTTATATATTCCACGTAACATATTTTGTAATAATAAAATGCATGTACACCAACCCATAAGAATGACTTGCTTGTTGACTTACAATAAAAAAATTCATAAACCAATACTACGTTAAGTAGATTATTTGTTTAGTTTGAGGCATTACGCTATTCTTTTAAATGTCTGTTTTTAATATACTTTTATTGTCGTCTTAATTGCTACTGATGCTATTGCTATTGTTGCTTATCGTTGCTTAAGATGTGTTTTTTTAACTATAGTACGAGGAAACTTAAAACCTGGTTCTGATTCAGAAAAAAAATACTATTTTAAAACTAATCGTCAATTTTAGCAAATATTACTACTACTACTACTACTACTACTAATAATAATAATAATAGAAATATACATTTATTTGGTGTATTTCAAGAAATTCAGTCTGGGAGCAATAACATGGTTACTAAATCTAGGACAAATAAATTATACAAAGAAAGTTAACCACATAAGTATTAAGTAAATTCAAATCATACTCGTTTTGTACATAATTGTTTAACAAGATCCTTAGAAATAAGCTTTAACTTAAATGTCTTCCTATTTGTCCACACTAGCTTTGTGTAGTTGTATAATCTGAACTATATATCCCGGGTTTCATATTGTGTTCTCTTTTTGTTATTAGTTATAATAAGTGTTGTTACTTTGCAATCATGTCTTGGTTAGTCAACCTGTTCTCATAATCGTATTGATATATTCTATGATGTTGTTAACATCTATACCATATCACGATAATGCATATATTCCAGAGAATAATCTTGCCCACCAAGTCTTGTCGCTGTTGATGATTCTATCCCAGCATTTGGGGAATGGCGTCCATAATTTCGAAGATGTATATGCTTTACTACCTTTCGATCCTTCTGTCCTCAGAATACAGCTTGGGGCTCAAAGTCCATTCCAGTAATTTATATCAGATATTGCATATTTGTTTTAATTTGAAAATTATCTGAATTTGAACAGAATATTCTGAATATCTCCCACTCGATGTGTGATGTCTATTGCTGGGAACCGCAGGCTACGTGTGGTTGGACTCTGCTGCATCGGATAGCTTGCAAATCTCTGGCATGATGTTGATGACGATGGGTGTTTTACGGCCACTTTTGTGTATATGGTAGGCTAAGGGGTCGGGCGACCTCCGAAGGTAATGAAGCGAATTTCAGATATGCCCAAGCCGAGATTCGAAACTCGGTGGTAGTGATC
The DNA here is from genome assembly GCA_025642065.1 of Paralvinella palmiformis. Lineage (NCBI taxonomy): Eukaryota > Metazoa > Annelida > Polychaeta > Terebellida > Alvinellidae > Paralvinella > Paralvinella palmiformis. The sequence goes on from JAODUP010001316.1 coordinate 19,906, forward strand.
TGTGGTGCAACACACTACCGCTAGACCACGGAAGCGCCTAAACATATCTGGGATGGACAGTTCTTATGATCCAAATGTGGTGAACATGACCAGATCGCCGCCGTGATTATGTGTGGGAGGTCGCAATTTCGAATTCTGGCAGTCGCACTCTAGCAGGAGGAGTATTTTTCCTCTGAATATTCCGGCATTTATAAATTCTAAATTTCTTCAGAATTAGTCCTCGTGTTGCAGAATTAAATCACAGATCATATGTGTCTCCCTCATTTGACGTAGCATCTCATGTAAATTAAATACCACTTCGAACATTATTATTTTATTTTATTAAAATTATTTTTATTATTATTATTATATGATGACTGTTTTGTCATTTAGTTTTACTTAGTTTTATTTTCTATGTTAAATAACTCCATCAACATAATTGTATTGCCATGTGTTGTTGTTTATTGGTTACTTGCCATCTAGTAATTTGACTTTTTCCCGCAGTTTTAGCTAAAATGTGCCTTAAGATCAATTATTATCAAACTTCTGTTGACGATAAGTCTACACATATGTATCACGTGTGTAGTTGTACAACAGGTATCCAATCTATTGTTTATGTTATTACTATCTATCACTTATGGAGTTGCATACTCTTTGTTTATATGACGATATAGTGTAACAGGTGTATATTGACTTCATTCTGGATGATGGCAAGATTAATAGATCATAACTGTCACAACATTGGTGTTTAGCATGACAGGTCAATACTACACACAGAATAATAAACATGATTTTCTCAGGTGAAATTCAACCTTAGTCTAACAATGAATATTTTGATATTGACTTAATAAACCTGATAACATAAAATTATATTATGAGGGCAATGAATAAACCATTTATTAACGCGTATTCGATATAGTTGAACAAAGAAGATGACGATTCATGAAATCGTCATGACCACAAAGAAAAAAATATAATACTTCTTAATTAAAGGTACGCTTTCATTTACTTTTGCGTTGTATACTTAATCATTTGATTTACTATTAGCCTGGCTATTCTTAGGTCACTCACTCACTCACTCACTCACTCACTACTACTCACTCACTCACTCACTCACTCACTCACTCACTCACTCACTCACTCACTCACTCACTCACTCACTCACTCACTCACTCACTCACTCACTCACTCTCACTCACTCACTCACTCACTCACTCACTCACTCACTCACTCACTCACTCACTCACTCACTCACTCTCTCACTCACTCACTCACTCACTCACTCACTCACTCACTCACTCACTCACTCACTCACTCACTCACTCACTCACTCACTCACTCACTCACTCACTCACTCACTCACTCACTCACTCACTCACTCACTCACTCACTCTCACTCACTCACTCACTCATCACTCACTCACTCACTCTATCACTCACTCACTCACTCACTCACTCACTCACTCACTCACACTCACTCACTCACTCACTCACTCACTCACTCACTCACTCACTCACTCGCTCACTCGCTCACTCACTCACTCAATCACTCAATCAATCAATCAATCAATCAATCAATCAATCAATCAATCAATCCACCCACCCACCCCACTCACTCACTCACTCACTCACTCACTCACTCACTAACTTCAGAATTATAATTAGTTCGTGTAATACGCTGTTAATGAAAGTCATTTACGACTTGACCTACACAAATCAATATAATGCCATTCTTATAGAGGACATTTGTTAATATTTTCACTACCTTGTTTAGCTGACAAATATTTTATAATATCTCGTTTCGTTTACTAAACACCAGTTAATATATAACACGAATGAAATAGTCATTTCGATTCAGTTACATAGTACATATCCTCTGAGACTATACATAAACATCGTCAAAGAAGCTGAAAAGGTTATACACTAATAGTTCAATGAACCTTAGTACGTTTCACGCATATGATATTGTACCTGATGTTGACATTAATGCCTAGCTTGCTTAATCATATTATTAAGGCTCATGATGGTCAGTAAGATGTTAGTGTTAGTATTAACTAGTTCACTCATAAAACACTAAATGTATTAGTTACCACTTATTCGAATATTGTTTTATCATGATATTTAGAAAGCCTCTATTATTATCACAAAATACACATACAGTGAATTCAGGAGGGTCAAGATATAAATGCATCACATAAACATCAGGCGATGATATCAGTCAAGTTCTTAAACATTATACTATCCACAAGTAAGAAACCTATTGAACCCACTTTTCGGGAATTTGTTTATTTATCAATGTGTGTTTAGTATTCACAATCAACCTGTTCAACAAAATGGGGGCAACATCATTAATTACAAACCAGTTAATATATAACACGAATTAAATAGTCATTTCGATTCCCTAATAGTAGTACTGACTTGATGACTAGAGTTTTCGTGATGACTTTCTAATGGAGTTCATAGAGGTATTAAGGTATCATGTCTTTGATAGTTATATAACTTGTTTGTAGACTACTGATATTATGGATACGTTGTGATAAGAAATGAAATGTTTGGTTGGTTGGGGTATTATGACCACCTATTCGATTATTTATTACTTTGAGTTCATCACTTTTCTAAATTAACTGAGGTGATTGACATTATAACCACATGCGGCATATAACGGGAGTTCCAACAGTCTATATGAGATGAACAAAGGGATGGATCATACTAACAAGTGATTATTGTACCAATACTGTTTTAAGATATAGGGTGTTCTTATAATGGTAGTAGGCAGCTCGAACAACTGATAAAATATGAGTGATTACGGGCCGATTAGAGGTAATGTACGATTCACTAACATGTTATGTTATTTAGGGGTGTAACATACTATGATTAAATAAATAGTTAAAATGTGTTTATCATCATTTAAATTTAGAAGAATTTCAGTCATGCACAGCAATATAATATTCTAAATTCTTAAATCCATAGGAGAATGTTAACCCATTATTAGCATTTAGTGAAAAACACAGTTGAATAGCATTAGCATAGAAGTGATATTTAAGGTTTCATGGATAAACAATGTTAAAAAATGCTTGTTTGCATTGTGAGAACGAAGGAAGTTAGAACTGCACCCTGTTGTACACCAGTTAAAATAACTGAACATGGCGTAATAAACCATGAACAAACATTTCCTTGTAGCATTTTTTAAATATGAATGAATATCACAATTGAAGTACTTTACATGATATATCAAGCAGGATGTTTAACCTAGATACAAGTGTATCATTTTCAGTTATGACAAATAATACAGACAAGCACAGGATAACAAACAATACTGAATTACTTTAATCGGTTGACATCATAATATCACCCTAGCCAAGGCAGTTTCGGTGTTGTGACAACTCTTGTATGTTAACCGAATTGATTCACTTAAGTTATTATCGAAACTAATATTTAGGATTGCCCTTTCTATAATGTCAGAAAGAAATGTTACGTTTGAAACAAGTTTGTAATTATTTACAATATATCATCCCAAACTATTTGACTTTATATTCATGGTTTTACAAGGATGGCTTTAATTGAGCTGGGGAACATCCTATGGGATATTGATTTATTAATTATCTTAGTAATTGGGCTGATCAAATCACGGAATTATTTCAGTATTAAATGGTTTTTCAGTAACTCTCGGATATATACCTGTGTATGAAGTTTGAATGTAACAGTCAATGGCATACATGATATTTCGAGTAATGGTGTATCATGTGACAACGAACTAGAAGAGATTAATTCTGTGATGATAGATAATGTTATCAAAAACAATACCCAATATATGTGGATGAGTTCATATTATTTGGAAGGTCAGTGTAATTGTAAAAAATTGCAAAACCTCCTTCGCTATCCTAGCATTTTCTATAATATTCAGATTTGGCAGCATAAAGACAATATTTTGAATTTGACTAAGCTTGAACATTTTACACTGAACCAACCAACTGGTACTGATCTACTGCCGGTAGAAACCTCTTAAATCTTAACTTTCTTTCCAGCCTGTATATCCTTAATTTGCCAGTGAAGTAGTGGTATATATCTCATATTGTAGAAATTACTTATATATGTAAATTGTTAGATGAGTGTATATATATGTGCCTTGTGTGAAAGAGTACCGGCCTGGTAAAATAACGGTTATAGCTATCAAGACATAACGTAAAGTATAATATTTCAAAACTCATTTTAATAAGAACTTGTGTGAATATGTGTGTTTCATTTTGTATCTAATATAGTAATAACGGACTTACTAATGTATTATAAAAATGAAAACAGTACTAATTTCAGTTTTACAAGATCAATCAAATATGAAACTAATTAAGATGTTGACAATCTACCTGATATATTCGGCACACCTTTATTTAACTAAGCAGCATAAGAGCAACATGATCATTATTTTAACTGAGGCATCATGCAAAAAGGCATAGCGAGAAATTGTTGTTGTTTATATCACGTTACCACCTTCAGGTGCCTTTTTTAAATTATGAATTCGGGGTTGTACGAAATGTTTCAGATAGTGAGGAAACACATAATCCAATAAGATAGGATATTATCGCAAGAAGCTATACAAATCCTGATATGATTCTAGTCAAATTGAAAACTCAGACATAAATAAACTTTAGCATAATTAAACTACGCAAACATTCCAACATTGATTGATTTCTAGAAAGTGATGTTAATATGCAAAATAAAGTGAAATATCTGGATTAATGAGAGCTCTGACCGAACTACTAGAAGTCATCTGAACATAAATTACGACAAACATTTACTATAACATTAGTGGCAATGGATCACTGTTGTTTTGTCGTTTTACAAGAACACCCCTTAATTAAGGTTTTAAAGAGATAGCTGTAATAAATAATTGTATATGGTGATATTTAATCATAAGTAAAAGATATAATATAAGTAAGTACCAGGTATCTTATTTTAGCACCTTCTTACAATTTTAGCTGATTTAATCTTGATGATTTGCAATTTTGGTTATTCATTGGAAACAAGCTTGACTATGTCGAACCGATATTCATTAAGACATACACATACCTATCAGATATGTTAGTACAGTTATATATATATATATATATATATATATATATATATATATATATATATATATATATATTAATATACAAAAATATCTTAGATAGGCAATGTTTTACATTAAGCGCCCTCTCTCTCTCTCTCTCGTCCACATATCTCTCTCTCTATCTCGCTCGTTCTTTCTATTTAAGTAACCCAGAAATATGTTGACAAACAGTAACACATAATATACCACAAAAGCAATAATAAGGAAATGCTACGATGTTAGTTTTGTCAGATCTCTGATAAAAACATGTACAGTGAAAAGGACAGGTAGCTACACCATTTCAATATTAATATGATTACATTCTATCACGATGTCCACACACGATACGAACCACGTATTGTGATTATGAATTGTGGATGGGACATACATTATATTTGGGTTTGCTTTTTGTCTCACCATTAGACGCAATTATGTAGAATGGAAGCTTGAAATTTTGTTTTTCATAATCCTACATTACTCAGTATGATCAAAGAATCATAATAATTACATCTACCGAAAACTAGAAAAGAAATTATAGTGCATCACCTATCTCCCATTAACACATCGTAACCAGACTCAATTGTTAATTTTACCTACTTATTTATAATATAAATAGAGAGGGGATATATATATATATATATATATATATATATATATATACATGTTAATATGACGCAAAAACTATCTTAGATAGGCAATGTTTTACATTAAGCGCTCTCTCTCTCTCTCTCTCTCTCTCGTCCACATATCTCTCTCTCTATCTCGCTCGTTCTTTCTATTTGAGTAACCCAGAAATATGTTGACAAACAGTAACACATAATATACCACAAAAGCAATAATAAGGAAATGCTACGATGTTAGTTTTGTCAGATCTCTGATAAAAACATGTACAGTGAAAAGGACAGGTAGCTACACCATTTCAATATTAATATGATTACATTCTATCACGATGTCCACACACGATACGAACCACGTATTGTGATTATGAATTGTGGATGGGACATACATTATATTTGGGTGTGATTTTTGTCTCACCGTTAGACGCAATTATGTAGAATGGAAGCTTGAAATTTTGTTTTTCATAATCCTACATTACTCAGTATGATCAAAGAATCATAATAATTACATCTACCGAAAACTAGAAAAGAAATTATAGTGCATCACCTATCTCCCATTAACACATCGTAACCAGACTCAATTGTTAATTTTACCTACTTATTTATAATATAAATAGAGGGGATATTATATATATATATATATATATATATATATATATATATATATATATATATATATATATATATATATATATATATATAGAGAGAGAGAGAGAGAATAGATGAATGTGTTATAATATGTTCATGTTGTTTTCTTAGAATATGTCTGTAAGTTTCTCAAGGTATATATATATATATATATATATATATATATATATATATATATATATATATATATGTATATATATATATATATATATATATATATATAGTATGTGTGTGTGTGTGTGTGTGTGTGTGTGTGTGTGTGTGTGCGAGCGTGTGCGTGCTTGTGGTGGCTGCGTTTCTCAGATACAAGTATCTAACAAGTTAAAATACACTTTTGGCCTTCTGCCGGCATTTGGAAATGTTTCATACGGATCTTCTTATTTGATTCTAAGACAAGACAATCCATCTAATACAGGACAGTGTAATTACTGAGCCAGGTGCTTTCTCTGTTTTCCAACCTTATTCATCTATTCCCTAGGATTTAAATGTAGCTTTGATACGGCGTAGTGCATCCTTGCATTTATTAATGCTAATTCACTATCAACATATTTGACAACATCTACACGAAGGTCAACAAACGTGCATTCTCTTTCATTATTAAGCAGATACTACATGAAAGGGAGTTGGGATTAGACCGATACAAGTATATAATTAGAGGGCAAAGCCACGAGTCATTCGGTTGAAAATATGTCGGTTTATTGCACATTCCGACTGATTTACCTAAATAATAAATGAAGAATAATGCTCTAATATATATAAATAATGACATTGGCGATATTTGTGACAGATATGCTCAATGCTAATTTATTAATGTATTGTAATTAGCTTACACCCAATTCGACATTTGGCAATATAAGACTAGGTGGCCAGCGAATACACTTAAGTGTACGTCAAAGATATTATTTCGTGCCATGTGGAACATATTAGACGATGTGAGAAGTTAGAAAGTTATGTAGAATTTTATAATGGAACATGTTTGCAACCTGTCATCCATCTCGTCTTCGAATATCTCAGCTAATATCCGATTACACAAAACTCATTTAGCATGAAAAACATATTCTTGCAGTGTGTCCATCTCTTTGAATATATATTTGTGATTTACAATAATCTGTATCACGGCTGTATTTTATGTGACGGATGCAGTCATTTGTTTCCTATCACATGTTGTAAAAAGAAAAACACTAAAAGGAAGACTCACATCATGATTATTTGATGATCATTACTGGGTCATTCAGACAAGTAATGCATTTATTACAGTCGCCTTAGTCTAAAGCTGTTTCAGACAACTTATTTTATTTATTTAAATTACAGCATTCAAAATTAAATGTGTTTTAACGGCCGTTTATGAATGGAGATGTTATCATTATAATATTATGTTGCCGCGCTGTACGTAGTTTAATTTCATAACATCAACTTCCGGTTAGCTGTATGTTTCGAACAGTTTGTGTTTCAAGACAGGCTTAAAAATTACCCAAATGGCTGAGATATATTGTAAGAACATTATCTGTAATTGAATATGAATCAATGCTTTTTCTTATCTTGCATTATATCAATTTACATCTGTAGTATATCTAAAAGTGGGGTGTGGGAAATCCGCCATGAATACATGTTAAACCAGAACTACTACGAGATGTTTTAAACAGGGCATCTATGTGTGAAGATAAACTAACTGTTTGACTTCTTGTCGTGTGTGTTGTAGCACATTACTGCGAAGGCGGCTGATAGACACTTAATTAGGCATATTAATTGCATTAAATTAACTGCTGCCGGACAAAAGGTTAATTGATTATCAAAATACATTCGCTGTATCATTACATCACGTTCTATAACTAGCCGTCCCTTTATATCCGTCCCTTTTGAAAAATGAAGTACCAAGGCTTATAAAAGAACATTTATAGCACAGTGTCCGTCATAACAGTTATCATTTTGTTTATCGTAGAGGTTATGCAACGGAAATAACTTTATTAAAGGTACACGTTGAAATTGACTGGAAATCCTGATGAAGGATCAATCGATCTTTGAGTACTACTGAATTGTTTATACTTTAACTTCAGTAGAAACGAAAAAGCACTTAACCTAGTTACTGCCGTAGTTCACTTGCATATCTTAGTGTGGTTTAGGCGCATATGAAATACTACCATGACATCATCTTTATTGTGTGACTCAGATTTCCGTTTTAGGACCATAACATTACCGAATGCGTAGAGAACTATCTGTTGAAAATATTAATCGGTATAACATCAAATATCATTGTTATGCGGATGATATTCAAGTCTACATGGTTTTAAGACAGTGCGAGAAATTGGATGTTATTTCGTCTTCAATTGGTGTTTGTAATTCAGACATAACTGTTTGAATTACCAACAATATACTTGAATTTGAATAAGGACAGGTCGGAACGACCTGCGTTTTATCCAAACAATGTAGTAAGAAAATTAAAAAAGGCAGTTAATTTAATTATTGTTGAATATAATAAATGTAGAAATTATACTGGATAATACTGTATAAATGGATTGAATAAGTAGTTGAATTTTATATGTTTCATATAGAAGTGTATACCAGGGAAAAGTCCTTTGTGGAGCAATATATGAGTTGCTTATGTTTAAAGTTCAAAAAGCCTTACATCAATTCAAGTTGATTTAGTGGTTATATAAAACGCAATAATTATTATTATCAGTAGAAATAAGTTATGAAAGCTCTTTGGCATTGCTAGAATAATGTTAATCTATCACAATTTACAATAAATATATATATATATATATATATATATATATATATATATATATATATATATATATATATATATATATATTAATACCATCAGCCACAAACATATCTGTATTGATATTGAATTAAGGATTATTGAGGTTTTTCAATTTATATAATAATAATAATAATAATAATATTAATAATAATAAAATAATTTTATATAGCGCCTGATTCAGCAGCCTCTAAGGTGCTTAAAATTTAAAACACAAATACAAAATATCTGAGCTAATATTGATCAAATACATTTCATACATAAACAACTGGTTTTATATTATCAATATGCCAATTTAAATGAAGGGTTTTAAGAACCTTATAAAATATGTCTATACTTGCTGCTAGTTTAATGTGGTTTGGCAACTGGTTCTACCGCCTGGAGGCTGATGAATAACATATTTGAAAATGTTAGTTATGTAATTTACATTTATATTGTTTATTTGATTAAACCTTAAAAAACAATAGCAATATAATATGAATTAAATGGAAACTTGGTTGCACAATGTTATTGGGGAAATGTAGGTATTGGTTGTAATTTAAATATTTTTAGCTTGACAATGATCGGACCAGGTTAGTTATTTACTTCACAAATGTAATTAGTTATTAGGTTTCTTTAGCCTTGATGCTGGACAAATTGGGGATATATGCAAAAGGTAGCTTAACAACAAATTGGTCTAGCCAATGCGCCAAATGAGTACATATAATGCATTAGGTTTTCCTGTCCATTGTTTTGTGAATTATCAATTAGCAAGGCTCATTTTATTGCCTATCAAAACAACGTGAGCCCAGATAAATGTGCGGGAAATGTTTCAAAGTGGTGATTTTATCTTACCAAAGATTGTTCTATACCCAATAATATCTTGTTTCAGTGTTACCAGCACCAATCATTGCTTTATACCTATGTATATGACAGGCTTTGTCGGAAACCACCCTGTGAATATTTTCAATTTACAATAAAAGACTGTGATATAAATCCATACGTGTCTTGTATTGATGAAAAAAAAATCTTGTCTTTGCATGATCTGAAATTAAAGATCCAATGCAAGAAAAACTTTCTATTTTGTGATTTGCTGAATATGATATTACATTATATATAATACGCACGCCCAATAGAAAAGAAAATGAACATTTAGTTTTTCTTCTCCATGTCAACTCCTATTGATATACGAACGAAACTATCTATGTCAACAACATAACAACGTATTAACGATAATTTAATGTACGTTTAAATATATAGCGCTAATGCTAAATTATCGAATGGTTCAAGTTTAATATATTTAACTCTCGCATTCAAAACAAAGAATGATCACTACTTAAATTTTCGGTGGCATGAATGACATATATAATTTGCTATACCTAACTGACTTTATGAATGTATCAATGAGATAGGCATTTAGAATACGTAAGTAAAGAGCAGAATAACATAAAGACTGTTAAGACGTATTTGGGTTCAGGTGTCCACAACTAACACCTCAATTATTTTATTACAAAAGTAAATGCTATCACTTTGTCTTTACTTAACCTTAAGGTTTGATAACACACTTTGTTAATAAGGACTGAATACAATATTACTTTAATGTCGTCTTTAACTATCCTAAAACATGCATGATCTGTTACATCAAGACAACAACATAATGTGTTACTTTCTGAGTGTGTTTTAGTTACTGATTGCTCGGATCTTGATAAATAATTCCTTGGATTTAAATAATTAAATATATGTTCATGTACAATATTAACATAATGGCGGATTATTGGAAGCATGATGCACAGAGTTTATTTGTGTAGGAATCTAATTAAATATCTTCATTATAATAACCATAATTTATAAAGAGAAATAACTTCTGATTGGCACCACTATGCAATACTGGATTAAAATAAGAGTTGAAGAGAACAATGTTGGGTTAATTCATTTTTTCATGAATAAATATCTCGAAGCCAAACATGTGCTAATATATTTGAACCAGACGAAATGAGAAAGCACATATTTTATTCGCTAAGAAATAAATTCACTAGTTATGTCAGCACAGGAGTCGATTAATATTTTTTCAGGGATAATTAGTCGAGGCATAACACATTAATCTACATAGGAAATGCTTGTAATCATTAGCCTAACAACAACATTAATACTAAGCATGATAAATTGGTGTGTATATGAAGCCAATACAGCATTAACTGAATACTTATCAGATCAACGTAACATCTTAATATTGTGTAGTAACATATACAATAACATTCTCTTGACAATTGGCAAAACATGCATAACAGTTTAATTACCCTTTACCGTTCTTATTGCTAATTATAGTATGTGCATACATTGCAATACATAGTGGAGTGTGGGTTTTCAAGAGAAAGCTTTGAACACTATAAATCAAAAGGGATTATTTAGGTGATCGAATTTATTAATACATGACTATATATTACATTCACACAGCAGTAGTACGAGGATATTCGCTTTATGATTATTAACGTTAGGCATTCCTATTAAGAATAGTGTTAGTTACAAAGCTAGTTACCTTGTTGTAATTTACTACACAGCTAATATGTACTAATTCTTCTCAGCCCATCCTCTGTCCAAAACGCTCATTGGCTTCGCCACTTCCTTGCCTCGAACTCTTCAACTACTTATCCGTTGATTTGTCTGTTCATATCTAATCACAACATCTGTCCTCTCCCTAGCTAATACTGTATAATCATGAGATGCATACAATATTAGATAACAAGTCAGAGCAATAGAGAACGAGGGATATCATTGTTGGAATGGTTGATTGAAGAATGGGGAGGGTGGTTACTGAATGCATTGATAGCGTGATAGGTGAAATAAAGTATGATTGCATCTGATAATGGACACCCCGTGAGACCATGTATTGAACAATATTACACAATGAAGATTACCTCAAGACAGAAATAGACTCAGCGAGAGAGGAAAGGTTCTCTGCGAAAGGCAATATAGGAAAATTTAGTCAAGTGCAAATGTATAAATTGAAACTAAAAACAAAAATGAATCAATTGATTTGTAAATATCAGACATAACTATTAGTCAGGCTACTGCACAGTACGCCATATGTAAATAGGAATAACATTCATTAGATATCCCAAATAATAAAAGCAGTGGAAATAATGATTACCCGTTGATGGATGTTGCTGCTATTATATGTCATATAAACGGGCATTTCAGTTTAAATAGCGTCCGCCCGAAGCTAGACACACAGCTAGCCATTGTGCATTATTTCGTTGTGAAATCGTCATTTTAACTAGAGGTCCAAACGACCATGATTGGTTAGCAATCGGATGGCAAACAACACATTACATTAGCGCATGCGTTAGTGAACATAAACAAGGCTACATGCAGGCCTCATGTCAACATTCTGGATAACAAACATGGACATATGACGGAGATCAAACACCAAAGTACGGAGTTAGGAGGTGGTCTACTTATAGAAGAATAATACAATGTTAAATAATCAAATCTCCAACTCCGATCACCTCTGTAACTTGACGACATCTGTAAATGGGGTACTTTTTCAGTCTTAAATTATTGCTCTGTTTTAACATTGTATATATATATATATATATATATATATATATATATATATATATATATATATATATATATATATATACTATGATTTAATAAATATTCTAATTATGTGCAATAAATCGCACTTTATTACAGTAAAAAGAAATTGAAACAATACAAATGCAATCGAATGTTACTTTAACACCAAACAGAGTTAAAAACCGATAAAGTAGGACTATCTTGGCAAACATTTGTTAGGGAACAAACGAGTGAAAAGTAATCAGGAGAGGATATAAGTGGAAGTCTGCTTAATGGTTATCCATATAAATACCGCCTTTTAAACTTATATTTCATAAAGTAAAATAAAATATGGTAAATAACAAATAACATTATACTAATGATAATATGGAATTCTATAAAAAGGGTGCATAATGGGCTCTCCTTAGAATGACATTGTCTCAATATCTGGTAACTTTATTACCTCGGCTTCTATGTAATGGTAATTTATAACCTCCAAAATGCCAATATGCATAAACGGTTAGATCAAAAATTAATTATTTGCAGTTCATTCTAGCTGCGTATTATATTTTAGAATATTACGGTATATGTGTTTCGATAACTGAATATTGTGCTAATGTTTGTAGTAGGTCGGTATGATACTTCAGTGCTTGTTTTTTGCATGCAAGCCCGAATACAATATTTGCCAGCTTTTGGTCCGGAAAAGTTAACTAAAGTTTAAGGAATATGCACAATTTGTAAGACCAGATATAATTATTCTTAACAGTTTGTTTTAAATAGTTGTCGTAAGATAAATCCATTTTTATTTCTAATTTGTATTCCTCATCAGTGTTATGACCGGATATTTATAACACGATCATCTGTTTGAACTGCAGATATTTTATGATTTTCATCACCGAGATGGACATAATGTCAGGAAAAATAGCCATGACTGTATCGATTACAGACGATTACCATTTGAGTCTCTGCCTATCTTCTACCATGCTAAACCCTACCTAATATCATTGATCAGCAATGGGGCTTTATGCATTTTTATTATATCAATTGATATATTATGAGCAATGGGGCTTTATGCATTTGTGCTATACCAATTGATATATTATGAGTTGTATGTTAGTAATTTGGAAAACAAATATATTTCAGTTTGCAATCTCCGGAGCAACAATTGAAAAATAGAAAACTCTAAATAACTAAAAAGTAGGTGCCGTAACTGCATTCTTAAGCCGTTTTGTGTCGACCTGTTATAGTCATCTCGCCCAAGATATAGTGCCAATGCTCAAAGCTTTGTTGTGGCATTTTGTGGATTTGTATATGATTTTTGTTCACTTAGAATACTTTGATCTTTCAATGTTTGGGTGTGTATGGTCCTGTTGTTAAAATATATTTTGCTTCGTTTGAGTTTATTTGTGTTTGCATTTATTTGTTTTGGTAGTTTATAAACAGGTAGACAACTTGTATTGATTATTATTATAACAATTTGCCTTAAACTATTTGTTGCAGGTTGCTATAGTTATGATTGGTGGTGAAATGATCTACTTTGATGATATAAGATGTTCATTTTCACTCTTCAGATTTTGATTTGCCAGATGTCGTCATACTAATTCAAGCATAAATAATATCTTAAAATCTATTGATATATCATAATATTGATAAATAAAAATTAATGTTAGTTTGCATAAAATTGGCTTTCATGTGAAAATAAAATGAAATATTGCATTGAAATCGGTCAATCATTTTGTGATAAGGGCAAATTTAAGAACGACTTATCTCCCTCCATATATAAGATGGAAGCATACTTATTGCTCCAATGTATTGCGCTATCGAAATACCCTTTTGATGTATATTATATATATATATATATATATATATATATATATATATATATATATATATATATATATATATATATATTAAATTATTTATATCTTTAAATATTTAACTTAATTTAAGCTATCCGTCATTGTTAATGATTGTGTACCTGTTTCAAATATTCAGTTCAGTGTTCTTGGTTTCTGACATGAATTTAATAGGTGTTAATTGAAAGAAATCTTCTCGTATAGTAAAGAGTGTCACCCTTACATCATGCAAAGATATTCTTATCGAATATATAGATCTATTTCATTTGTCATAGGTGGTTTAGGTATGATATAATTTTTGCAACAACGCTCTTTTGATAAATCACTTAAGGTCATTCTTTCAGATGTTGTATATGCGTTAACATTATTGACATGTCTTATATTCTAGATGTCTAAGTGAGTGTTATTGAATGTTTATACGAACATGTATTTTCAGAGGACATTGTTACATTTACCTTCTTAGTTGTTCACTATGTTACGCAAGAACACACAAACCTGGGTTATAATATGAGTGTAAGGATTGTTTGCTTGAATGATTGTCATTCATAGGTATACACTAATGACAGTGATTAAAAAGAGTCTAGTAGAACACTCAGTTCAGGTTGCAATTGCCTTATGTTACATATAATTATTCAGATGTAATAAAAATATATTAGTCTTCGGCAGCAGCATCATGCATGATATTCGTTATGAACTTTAGATCTCCGATATGCCATTATTAACGTCTTAGGATTTGAGTCACACTATATATGATGTCGTATTAACCAACAAAGTGTGCATTTATTTCAACGAAACAGCCATATGACCATTACATGACTGAACAAACTATTTAATCGGGTTGCTGCAGATAACATTACGTTACATGTTCACCTCATTTTATCCTTCGATAAAGGTCACTCAATAGGAAAAACACTATTGGCTTCGTTAGTTGGTAAAGGACTTCTTTCCGGGATATATTGTTCCGATAAATTACATATTGCGCTTCACTCTTTAGATAAACTTAGAGCCAGTTTTAATAATTCACACACTAATTAACTCACTCACTAACTCAATGACGCACCCACACGATTACTAGATCACTCGATAGCTCAATCAAACAGACACAGACACACATAGACATGCACACACACACGCAAAAGAACACACACACGCACACCCACCCACCCATGCCCACACATACACATACACACATACATAATAGTTTCAATTGCCATTCTTCTTTTGATTCTATGACATAAACTGTGTGACCTTTGTTTTCTCGATATTTCATTCAAATTTAGCTTTCTCGTGGGACATTTATGCGACCCAGAAATGTTTTTTTACGACCTAGCCCCCGTTTATCTAACTTACAACTAATAATTAATACTTGACCTACAAGATAATAGTGACGAAACAAGTCATCACATTTTTTAAAGAAAACATGAAAACGTAATCCTACATAAAAGGCAGCTGACCTTTGACTATAAATGTGTGTAATTAGTCCTGTTTTTTTTATTACTAGTATGAGTAAGTTGAATACATAAAGGATTCACAGTTATCTTGATCCAATTCACTTAAATAATAAATGAAAAATATTTAGTTTCAACCAGAGTAAATTACTTCTGAACGTAATCCATGCTATCAAAGTATGTATCCTGCATATATGAGTTAATTTGTTATTGAACAAGATGCACTTGTTGTTTTCTAAGAGCAATGTTGACAAAAGGATGGTACTTGTTATAAGTACTTATTTCTATATAGCCTACATACAACGGCTTCACTGTGGGCGTAACATATTTGTCATGTATGAAAAGGTGATTAGCTGGACGATACAGACTGATGAGTAGCCAACACAAATGTATAGGTATAGGTATGTCTAGTATGTGGAAGCGTAGAGTATGTTATATTTATACTGAAGTATGTATAATTTAATTCGTGCTTAGATTGATGGAAGAATACGTTTGGAAAGATGTATGGATGCCGATGTTCTGAACCAATCCCCCACCTCTATCTTTCTCTCTCTCTCTCTCTCTCTCTCTCTCTCTCTCTCTCTCTCTCTCTTATTATTATTATATATATATATATATATATATATATATATATATATATATATATATATATATATATATATATATATATATATATATATATATATATATATATATATATATATATATATATATATATATATATATATATATATATATATATTATATATATATATATATATATATATATATATATATATATCCACAAACACACACTCTGTCAACATCAGAGCTATATCCATTCAAATTCGTTATTTTCTCAATGTAAGAATGTTATGCCATTATTACATCGTGTTTACTCTATTAGCGTTGTCATGTATTATTTAGAA
This sequence comes from Paralvinella palmiformis, assembly GCA_025642065.1. Taxonomy (NCBI): domain Eukaryota; kingdom Metazoa; phylum Annelida; class Polychaeta; order Terebellida; family Alvinellidae; genus Paralvinella; species Paralvinella palmiformis. Next base: position 36,746 of record JAODUP010001316.1, read on the forward strand.
TCTGTATTGGTTTTCTCTTATGTGGTCTGGCCAAACGACCTTTTAATTCGTGCAATGCTGTTTGATGAATTTATACTCCAGGGGTCGTTTGTTACTCCGAAAAACACATGTATGGGCATAAAGCTGCAGGCAGAGTGTTTCCGCATATTGTATGTGTTTAGGTTACTCTTATACAGAAAATTATTAAATGGTTATTATAATCACGATGTGTCATTCGCAGTAATGGCAATCTGCCCAATATGGGCTGTTCTCGATTATAGGTCAACTAGATCAAACTGCATATACTTAGGGACGCTAAATTAGGCATTGATGAACGTTCTCTTAGGGATGAACGGAAACCTATGAGGATTAGCTGTTAGGTTCAAATAAATCGGCTTTGAGACAATATTTCGTTTTAGTCCAGCAATAATATGTTATGCAGTTTTGCTACTTTTGTTTTAGCTAAATCACTTCACTGATTTCATATGGAGTTGGTGTACATAGTCGCACGTAGTCAACTAACTGAAACTTTGGTCAACACGCTGATGGCCTATAACAGCCTAACTTTTCACTCAGGTTATAGAAAAACTTGCTACGCGAGACGTCTACTTTATTTATTTAGTTATTCGAACCCAGAATAAAATTATCTTTGTTATGAACAAACTGTAATGTTGGTTAACACGCTGAGGCTATATATAGGGCTTGACGTTTCACTTAGGTTAGAGAATAACTTCGACGCCAGACCAGTCGGACGTGTATTGATACATGGTTCATATAGGTAGGATTTATTCAGTTATTCGAACCCAGAATAAAGCTGAGGTCAGCATCTGAGGTGTCGAAATGCTTTACATACAGGTTTCTTTTGGACCACAGCAAATTACTGTTGAATGTAAACTGTGGTGTCAAAATAGTTTATGATATGTATGTAGCAAGTCACCAATGAACCACAAGCACGTGTTGTTTCTTGCGAGCTGTGGTATCAAATGGTATGTTTTTACGTGCTTCCGCTTTTTGTACGTAGCCTGCATGTAGCCGCTTTCCTGTGGGCGTGACATATTTGTCGCGTACGAAAAGCGAATTAGCTGGTTCCCACAGGCTGATGAGTAGACCAGACACATGCTTAGGTATACGCACACATTTATCAATATGTGGAGGTATGGAACATTTTATTTTTAGATTAATGTATGTATAGTTGTATTTAGATTTATGGAGGTAGGTTTCGAAGGATGTTTAGATATGTTGATGCTCTGTGCCTGTTGCCTCTTACTATGTACCCTAAAACACACAGACAGGCAACTAGACTAGCACACATACGCACGCACACACACACACACATACATAGACATACACACGCACACACTTTTGCTCTTTCTCTTTTGATTCTAATGGATAATAATACATTTAACACAGGACAATCTGTGAGCTCTGTTTTCTCGATATTCCGATTAAATTCATCTATCCCGAGGGACTTACATGAAACTGAGACCTAGCCCCTATTAATTTAACTTACTAATAATAAATACTACTTAACCGACAATGCATTTGCCAAAGAAGCCTTGTCTCCCCTTGTTAATAGACATGGAGACAATATTCTACATGAAAGGCCGCTGACGTATGAATATAAATGTATGTAATTAGTCACATTAATTATGTACTAAGTGTCTGATACCTGCCTGTAATAGGAGTAGTGCTCACTCATTGCAGATTTACGCAGCATGATCAGGAATACAAATAAACGCACCGGATTTTCTTTATCTTCCAGCACAATGGGGCAGATATTAGAAGAACAGCATGTTATCAAAGTATATATCTGATAAATATTTCTAAAAATATTATGGGTAATTAAACAAAAATGTAATAATGGGGTGTGCTTTCGTATTTAATAACAATCGCAGTATATAACTAGAGAATAAACGTTAGGCAGATTATTAATGTATAATCCATGTTAACATTTGTATAACCATATTATTTTGCTTAATTTATTCTATAGGCTTAGATTCAACCCATCTTATCATGTTTTATCACATTGATGATACCTTTAAATCATGCAACCATATGAGGTAGCTTGATTAATTATATAACAATATAAAATCGTCTTTGTACTGTTGTGTGACAGAGCTCTATCTTTATCTATCAATCTATCAATGTGTCTATTTCAAGATCTCTTTATCTCGCTTCCATTTTGTTATATCTCCCTTTATCTCTCTTAATAGTTGTATCTGTCTTCCTCCTTCACAACCATCTCCCTGCAATAAATACAAGTGAAGTGAAACAATCAATATCATATAATTATGTGATTACTGCCTAAAATAACTTACCCAATACATACTTTAAAGAATACATCTAATTACCTACACTGTGAAGTAATAGGCTTAATTTCTTTACGGCATAGTATTTTGATCAGCATAGGTCAGATAAAAGTCATTCTTCATTATGGCCTACTTCATTAGTACAGCTATAAATATGGCTGTTCTTTGTTTCTTTGACTATACAACATCAATAATTAAGAATTACCTTGTTGATGGGATAATTTAATATACAGTGTATTATTATATGATTGATGTTTAGGGCCACTTATTTGTACATGTTTAATTAAACAAGATCTAAAGCAAAAAGCACGCTTTTAAAATTATTACTCAAATCTTATTTACCTTAAAGGATTACCTTTGATTATTAGACTCAAAGCATACATTAATACTAATTACAAAATATGTTCCAGAGTTGCATCGCAAATTGCTTATTCATTGATTTAGCTGAATTAACTTTAATAGTAAATTTAAATCATATAAATGGAGTATATGCTTTTTCCTACAGTTTATAATTAATACAGTAGATTCAGTGCCCAGTAAAACATCGCCAGAAGTAGTTTTTTTTTTTTTTTTTGGTGTACCACAGGGCTCCGTTTAATGATCAAAGAATTACGGTACGTATATCAAACCAGTTGGCAAAATTGTTAAACGTTATAATATTAACTGTAAATTTTACGTTATGACGTTAAAGCCACGTGATAAATGAGATGATATTTGATCTTTGATTGAAACTTGTATTGTAGAGATAAGTTCTTGGATAAACAGCAACATATGGAAATTGAATAAGGACAATACATAATTCATTGTGTTCTTATCCAAGCAACATGTAAAGAAAACTGAGAATCTTCGCATTAAGGTAGGATCCAGTTAAATAAATGTTTCTGTGCCAGTAAGAAATGTAGGGCTTATAATAGATAGTATTCTAGGAATAGAGAAGCAGGTAAATTATATATGTAAGTCATGTTATTATCAAATAAGTAGCGCTTATTATTTCCCGACTGGACTATGGCAATGCATTTTTATATAATATCCCCCTATCTCTCAACAACCACCAACAGCGAGTGCAGAACTGTACTGCACGTCTGGTGACACGCACTCGCAAAAGGCAACCTATAAGACCAGTTTTGCTCAAGATGCACTGGCATTTTGTACGTTTCAGATCACTGTACAAAATTCTGTTTTATACACTAAATGTATTGAGTGAAACAGTACCACTGTATCTAAGGTTCTGTTCGAAACAAATATAGCAGTGAGAATGCCCTGGTTTGAGTCCTATTCACTTGTGAGGGTACAAAAAGCCATACAACAATGTATAGAGAGACATCCTTCCGAACATCAGCTTCAAGGCTTTAGAACATATTGCTAAATCACTTTAAACTCGCAGCAAGTAAAGACATATTTTGTAAATTTCGTAAAAACCATTTATTTAAATTGGTGTATTTATAATTTTAAACCAGTTTATTACTTATGAAATGTATTTGAGCTATATGAGCTCAATTTTTTTTAAAATTATCTTTAAATGTAAAACAGCTTACAACAATTAAAGTTGAATCAGGTGCTATATAAAATATTCTTATTTTTATTATTATTATTGTTATTATTATTATTATTATTATCATTATTGTTATTATTATTATTAGTATTATTATTATTATTATTATTATTATTAGTATAGTATAGTAGTAGTAGTAGTAGTAGTAGTAGTAGTAGTAATAGTAGTATAGCTTAGTAACATGTTTATTTTTTTCTATATAATCCTAAGATGACAAACAAATCTGGTAAACCAAGATGTTAGTGACATATCTTAGCTTAGTGCTCTTACTGGCACATATTTGTTGTGTTGCTTGCACACTAGGCATATAATTTACCTCTGAAATACTCTCACTTATATGCGTGCGATGTACTTCAACCTAAGACTTATTTTCCAAATGACGTAATGAAACAGTTTTTAATATAAAACAAACTTAATACGGGACAATATCATACAGCATTAAAACACGTTGAAAATATATCGGTTCGCTAAAGACAAATTTGTGAATATGCAGTTCAATTCTCACAAATTAAAAATTGAGAGTATTTATACTATAATGTTTAATGGTGTTTTAAATAAAACGCAAGTATCCTTTAAACAAACGTATTAACTGTTGAACATTACAAACCATCGAAATGAGACAGAAATGGTGTGCCAGAATGTGAGTAGATTATGTTCTTGTCTCTATCGATATTGACTAAAAATTAGTAAAGGTTTTGTCATGTAGAATGTCAGATTAAAATGTCAGTTTATAAACTGTAATAAAAGTTAATATTAAATGTGATTGTAAATATTGACAGTATGAAAGGTCAAATAAAATGTTTAGTGCAATCATTTAGAGGATCCTAAATCTAGTATGTCCATTAACTTTCATACAATTATGTTTTCAATATTTTAATGTCATACCATACACATATAATTTATATTATACAGGTTTTAATCCATTTAATAAATGTGGGTAGAATGATGAGTGAATTCTATCAGCCATGCACCAAAATAGAACAAAACATAATTAAAATCCCCATCTTAGTACACCATAGGTGGTAGTTGAAGTCGAACTTCGTAGTCATTATTCCGTTATCTAGAATAAGGTAGCATAAGTCGAACGATAACTGAACTGCATGTTTATCAATTGTGTTGTTGCTCGAAATATCCTTCTGTAGATGTATCTGGATAATGAACACATCCTGACCAGCATCGTATCGTTTACTCTGTATCTAAGAATGCATACTTTTATGATATGTGTCACATGTGCTAACATTTTTATATGGCCGACATATATAAGCCATATTTATATAACTGAACTAAGTAACATCATTATGTATCTTACGTCTAGCTATCAACATCAGCTGTAGCCATGGTGTAAATGGTGCACTGGACATGCATTTAAATAACAATATATGTTATGAGATGTCTATAAACTAGCTTTATTATATCTGATTGTATCTTGCATATTGAATATTACTCTCTTAGACTTATCCTATCTCAGGAGAATGGGTGGTAAATCTTTTAGAGTAGTATATAAAAGTAAGAAATTTAATTTGATAGCAGTGCTACTTTATGACTCTATTGGCACAAAAGCTGAAAATAGAACGTAAAATTGAAATATTGGTGGATTGATTCGTGGATTTGTCTTGGATAAATATCACAATAGTTCAGTTTTAGGAGTTAATCAAGATCAGTAGAGTCAAATCACTTATTTCCATTCTGTATCGATACTTAGTCATAAAATATATTGATGCACTCGGTGTGTTACATGCAACACAGTATACAAACTGGCATGTTTCCACATCACACACATATACACACGTATACATACCGGAATATAAACATAGTGTTTTCATGAGCAAATATTATTGCCGTTCGTAACACATCAGGGATGTGATATAGTATAGGTATATTAATTATTAGAAAGATAATCACCAGAATCAATAGGTATCAAGATAAACACTTTCTCCAAAATGAGAAGACTATATACTTCGAACTAATATTTTGATAATTTTCACATTTGTTCACCGAAGTAATAACCCAGGAAGATATTAAAGCAATTACTTTATAGTGTACTGATTCAGATGTATTATTTCAACGCTAATATAATAATGATCATATGATATTTGTTGTTTTATGCATGAGATAGAGAGAGAGAGAGAGAGAGAGAGAGAGAGAGAGAGAGAGAGAGAGAGAGAGAAAAGAGATAAAGAGAGAGAGAGAGATATATAGATAGATAGATATATAGATATATAGATATATAGATAGATAGATAGATAGATTGATAGATAGATAGATAGATAGATAGATAGATAGATAGATAGATATATAGATATATAGATAGGGATTTAAAAATAGGAAGTGAAATAAATTGATTAATTGAAAAAGGAAAACATTTACACAAATAAACACAAGATTCTTTATCCATTTTGTGTAACTTTCTACAATTGTGTTATTCCATGCATCAGTGTCTCTCACAGAGTTGGGAAGAATAAATTCAGGGATACGATTCTAATGCTATTATGTCTGCCATGGGATTTCGGACGATACTAACAATCCAGTGTGTTTATTTGTATTCATTTACCTGCTGTGTAATATGTATACTTACAGTTAGCCATTATTCATATTATACCTAAGGCACCAGAAACTTAGTTTCTAATTAATGTGGGCGTTCGTATTATTAATTTAGATTACAGGTGTGTTCTTTATTCTTCATTTAAATTAACATGTCAAATAAAGCGACGAATATTTTATATATTTCATGCTACTTGTGACGATTTTTCAAGAAAAAGGTATATACTTTCTCGTCCAAAAGACAGCTGCTTGTTTGTTCCCATGTAAAAGAGCTTATTTGTCTGTTGATCTTGTTGTAGCTGAGGCCATATGTGTTATTAGTGAATTAACATCAATGGGAGCTGGGTATCAGAAAGTCGTTTTATTGTTAGATTAATGTCTTTGAGGGTGGATGAATCTGGATGGAATAATCAGAAAACTAGTATCCTGTAGTAGATGTATTGTCCTGTCTTAGAATCAAATTGAATGAGTCCTATGAGATTCTTACCGTTGTCTGCACAAGGCACAAGACAATTGAGAATTCAAAACCAGCCTAAGTGACGTATCTAATTTGCATAAATAAGAGATACAAATATATTTAAAACATTTTATAAAAGTATTGGCGACGTTTTGGATAAATCCCGTTCTTTTGCTATGAAGTTCTTCATTTTAACCTGTAACGAGGGGCACTCTCTGTTTATGTGTGTGTCTCTGTCTGTGTGTGTATTTGAGTGCGTGTGCGCGCTATTTGTTTATCTCCGTCAGCTGTTATTCCAATGTTGTATGAAGTGACATATTAAAGACAAGTGTGACACTTCTCTGGTTTACGAATTTATTTGCACCACAATCTAAGTCGATTTATTTACATATTATGATATCGCGAGGGTGCACAAGCACTGCTTGAAAACATTCTAAAACATCTAAAACTGAGGATTATGTTTGTGTGCTCAAACGGATGGTTACATGATGAAGTAATATCGCAATTGAATTTGGCTTATATGGTGGTTGGTATGTTCTCAATATGTTTAGGTGTTAGTAATCATTCTGTTACTTTGCTTGGATTGAATGTCTTAGGATTATGAATAATTTCCTTGCATAATGATATGGCGAGACAGCTTGCAAGCTTGTAACTTACCTAATTACATGATCTTAATTGTCTAAGACCAAACACGTCCATGTATAATTCATATATCATCTGCAATTCATAATTACACTGTCTGGGTCATATCGTTTGTTCACATCGTCAGAGATTGTAACGGTATTGGTACCGTACGATAAGCTGATTGTTCTTTTCACCATAGACATATATTGTGTGTGTGTGCGTATACACGCACACACACACACACATATACACACACACATATACACACACACGCGCGAGCGCGCACACACACCACACACAGGTATAATATTCCTTTATGCTGATTAAAGTTATTCTGATAATTTTTATAGTTTGCATAATGATGCTGCTCTACCTTAAACTTAAGAAGAATATGTTGGTTTTGGGGTAGAATAATAGCTGAGATATAAACCAATTTATATTATATACACTTGCAATCTTTTTGTATGAGGGTGTTCTGCTATTACGTAATAAATAATGGGAATACGAAATGCATAGTCATACTAGTGTTGTATTCTCGATGGGAACCATTGAAAGAAAACAAAGGTAGAGCAAATAAATTAAATCATTACTCAGTATAATATATTAAAATGATAAGTGTGATTATGTAGAAATGCTAAAGAGAACCATTGTGTACGGGTGTTGAAAAGGAGGGAAATGATTAAAGCATTTACATGAAACCTGAAAGAGATATGGAAGTTCGATGTCCTTAAAGCAACATGAGGAGCATCAGTAGGGGACGAATGAAGTCAATTGGGATAGTTTGCATAAAGCAATGGAAGAGATGTAGACTTTATTAAAACCGTACCATAATTTATCCTAATCATTATGTTTTTTTGTTTATCTATTCCCCACGGAACACTTTTTGAACTGTTCACATTCTGGAGGATTTTATTAAAATCACAAATATAATACAACACACTGGATTAATCTGAAAACTATGCAACCGTAATGTGCATTTTGAAATAGATGACGCCCGTATAATGCCAGCAAACACCATGGTGAATCAGTGAGTGACTGAATGTGAAACTTAATAATTGAATGAATGAGTGAATTAATGAGTGAATGATTGAGCGAAAGAAAGAGTGAGTACTTGGGTAAGTAGGTGAGAGAGTTAATGAGCTAATAAATGAGTAAGTAATTATGTGAGTCAGTAAATCAGTCGGTGATTGAGCGAGTGATCGAGCAACTGAGAGCTTGATCGTTTAAATAAATGATTACGTGAATAGATGAGAGAGCGGTTGAGTGGGTTTGTGAAGATGTAAATGAGTTAATGAGTAGATGAGTGATTGGATTAGAGACCTGCTTGAATTAGCAGATGCCTATGTAAATGAGAGACTGATTGAGTGTTTCAGTGATTGAGAGAGTGAGTGTATGAGTGAGTAAGAGAATGGGCTAGTGAATGAGTTTGTGAGGGAGAACATGAGTTAAAGAGTGGATGAGTGATTAAATTAGTGACCTGTTTGCGTTATCATATCACTGAGTAAACGAGTTGGTGATTGAGTGACTAAATGGTTGAGTGTGTGAGTTAGTAAGAGAACAAACTACTGAGTGTATGAGTTAGTAAGCTACCAAAGAAATGAGTGAGTGAGTGAGTGAGTGAGTGAGTGAGTGAGTGAGTGAGTGAGTGAGTGAGTGAGTGAGTGAGTGAGTGAGTGAGTGAGTGAGTGAGTGAGTGAGTGAGTGAGTGAGTGAGTGAGTGAGTGAGTGAGTGAGTGGTGAGTGAGTGAGTGGTGAGTGAGTGATAGTGTGGTGGTATGTGGAGTTGGTTGAATTAGTGAGTGGTGATGAGTGAGTGGGGGTGAGTTGGGGTTTTTTGGTAATGGAGGGTATTGGTAGTGGTGAGTGGTGGGGTGAGTTTTAAATGTAATATTAATAGTGTATGGTGGTGGTGTGGTAGTGAGTGAGTGGTGTGAGTAGTGAGTGGTGGTGTGAGTGAGTGGTGTGTGTATGGTGGTAGTGGGAGGGTGGTGTTGAGGTGGTGGTGGTGAGGTGTTAGTGATGGTGGTGGTGTAGTGGTGGTGGTGAGTGGTGGTGGTTGGTGGTGGAGTGGTGGTGGTTTGGTGGTGGTGGTGAGTGGTGGTGGTGGTGGTGGTGGTGAGGTTTTGAGGTGGTGGTGAGTGGTGGTGGTGGTGATGTGGTGATGGGGTTGATAAGGGGGTGGTGGTAGTGTGGTGGTGAAGTGTGGATGAGTAAGTGAATATGTGAGTGAATTATTATTCCCAAGCCTAGTTTCACCTAAATATTACATCCTATCATATATTTTCTACCCAAAATTTATCTGTAAGGAGAAAGTCTTTTACCAACTAACGAAGCTAAATTTATTAAAAATTATTGAATTTGTCAAAGGTTATATTCGTATAGAGAACAATTTATCTTTGAAGTAACTGCGTACTGGATTGCTTAATACGAGATGATGCCATATGCGACTCAAATTACTAATCTGTCTTAATGGAATCTTGATGATATAAAGTTCCTGAAGCATGACGCTGCTGACAATGACTAATAGAGTTTGTGGCTAGATATATATGTTACTATAATAATGTTTCACCTAAATATTACATCCTATCATATATTTTCTACCCTAAATTTATAAATTAGTTTCATTATTAAAATACATATAATGCATCTTAGGATGCCAGTATTTGGGGCATGCGGTTGGATGGGGAGATGAGTAGATCAATGGTTGGATGAAATAATTACAAAACAAGCGCAATAGTCTAAATATATATATATATATATATATATATATATATATATATATATATATGACAAATCAAACATTCAGCGACAGTAGTAAATAATAGAACTAAAGCCAACAAGTTAGCCGTGACAGGTATCTAACAGTTGCTGCACTAATTGCAATAGTTAAGCATAAAATTAGGAACTATTGATTTATGCATCAGAATGATTTGTCATTTTCCAATGCCATTACAATATATCTTGACTCTGTACTTATTTTATTAACTGAGCATTCTTTTGTGAGACTACCACTTCACACGGCAGCTAAAATGTGTCACCTCAAATGTGTTAAATCTATGTTAAATGAAAATAATATTTAAATACATTTGACAACAATGCAACACTAAGAGCCATAATAAGAGCAAAAAATATTGTAAAAATTATTGATAATTATTACGTGAAAGTTTCTTATTTTAGAATTGCTATCACATATTTGAATGAACGTTTGATATTATTATTATTATTATTAGTAGTAGTAGTAGTAGTAGTAGTAGTAGTAGTATTATTAGTATTAGTAGTAATACAAGGGTCAAGTACATATATGTACTCACCTGGGAAACACAAGATTTGAGTACTTGTGGAATGGAATTATTCACAAAATATGATCCATCAAAACTAGAACCTGGCTTTTGCTTGGTATTGAAAGGTCTTGATAATGTGAATAGTATATTATGGTATCTTATCAAGAAAGGAAAGTACATTATATTAAGATTGATAAAATAAATGGATCTCGTTTTAGTTTAACTATCAAACGCAGGCCATTGATTATTTTCTTTCCAAAGCTGTGTATGTAAGTAGGATGTGTTGTGTTTGTTATTTAACAGAGTATACAAGTCACCAAAGAAAGCTCTAACTAATTTCTTCTTCTAATTCAAGTCACATACTTCACACACATACTCTATTTCCCCTGTGCCTCCAGTGGGATTATTTCCATAATCATTGTGTTAGTCTATTAAATGCGGCATGTTACTATATATTTCATATTCGAATAATATAATTTAATTCAATTATGAGAAGGATCCACATGTATTACAATGTATTGTTGTGATATGAAGTAAATAGGTGATGTCGAGTAATTTAATTGTTGTCTGCCATTCATAAACATGCTACTTTAATTTTTCAGTTTATATTTCAAAGTAATTAACTTACACAGAACATTTATTCGCAATAGTCAAGCAAAATACAGAAAATGTGTGCGCATTGTTTTGTTTATTGTTAATAACGCATTGATTTTATGAGAAAAACCCATTTTTCCTTTTTCATATACTTTGCTGATAGCTATTTTAAAATCACTTAAATAGCACAAACCAAAAGCTCGTTAGAGAGCATTACTCGACTCAATTATCAGAGGATCATGATAAGGAGGAAATTTAAGTACAATAACGTATTTGGTTAAATAATTAAATACACGTAATTGCGATCTTATGTGGACTGCAGGGATGGGTGACACTACTCTCCCCCTAAACTTGGCATTACAAATGGGTATTCACGATGTCTAAAACACAAAAACGTGTCATGTTTCGTTTTCCTACCATTCTACTATAAGATCATGGCTAACCAAGTTAATACTGACTTCAATCTTATTATCCGGTATGCCATTGTTATCAGTTACCTTGCAATATACTAACCTTTTTTTATTCTCTTTATCTTAAAGCATCCCATAGACTTGTGTATGTGTTTTTTATATATATATATATATATATATATATATATATATATATATATATATAAATATATATATATATATATATACTGTATTTAAATAATTCATCATTTATATCGATACATAATTCTACTGAGATCACTTAACTATTAATTGTAATTATCTGTTTGTATGTTTGTGTGTGTATGTGCGTGTGTAGGTATGTGTGTGTATGTGCGCGTAATAACGTGTGTGTGTTTGTACAGTTATAGTGGCTGTAAAATGTTAATATGTGACACAAGTAGGTTATTTTAATAATGATTAAACAAACGGTAAATCTAAAGGTCATTGGGATTAGAAATAATGTGATCAATTAAAGCGGATTATCTTCATTTTTACATTCACAACAGTATTAGTTTTGGTGAAGCTGTATTACACATATCGATCTCTTATTATGCCATAGTTTCATATCGATTACCTATTGGCCTGCATAAGGTAATAAGAAACATATTATGACATGATAAAATCAGACCAAACTAATATGATATGGGTTTTAGTAAATACAACTGTTATTCATAAACTATTAGGTTGAAGGTGTTATATCGTTTTATAATAAAACGGTTATTATATCCCTATCCGACCTATCTCAACCTAGTCACGGAAGAGTGTCAATAACAACGTGTTACATATTATTCGGAACTAATTATTTGGATTCGATACTCCTTGGCCACGCTAAATCTACATACGTCGGGATAATCTGGCTCATTCAACCTACTGTTGTCAACATGGCCGGGCTTGTAACGGTTGTCAGATGGTGTCAAGTTGCTAGCCTCTAGAATGGATAGTCCAGGTATGTCATCAGGCGCTACATAAGATCCCATAGCTTCAAGGCATATGGCTTGATCAGAGTTATGAGACGAAATTTCAGTTTTGTAGTAAGCATCGTTGAAAACCTTCTAGATAGATAGTGTGCCACCCGATTCTTAACAATAAGTTGTCTTTGACTTTAGCATGCTACTTTAACTGTAGATTTATTTCTAAACGTACAAATACATACAAAATCCAGTAATGTAATGCGTATTTAAATATAACGCATGTGAATGAGAAGCTGGTGGTAAAGTACGGGGATCATATTCAATTCAATTTAATCAATTTATTTCACAATACAAAATTCCATGTACATATGAAATAAGATACAGTGAAATATGTAATACATATAACAAATAATAAACAAATAATAAATAGTTATTTTCGTCCAGGTAGCACAAGAGCTAGAATGGTAGTAACGCAAACTAGAAACAATACATTGTACTCGCAAATTGCCTGTAACACTTAAACGTGTTTTAAAACTATTTACATTTTTGCAATCCAGCACCCCAAATGAATCAATA
>JAODUP010001316.1:55000-70855 GCA_025642065.1 Paralvinella palmiformis
TTGGGATATACAAACCAGAAGAAGTTCCAGTCATAAAATAAATATATAGATATATATTCTATTATTTATTTTCCATAGAAAGTGGCAACTGATACATGACAGTCAATATATGGAGCTAATTGCTTATAATATTACTGAATATCGCATGCGTTCAAAGAGAGATACTACTTTTTCTCTCGAAGAGCCTACTGGAATGATTTATCATATAGAAATTATGTCAATGATTAAATCAAGACAACTTGCTGTCAATGCTATGACGTTAAGTTCATTATCTATGGAATAGCTATAAATTGTCAGCGACTTGTTATTGACAGATCTTTGAGAAGATTTTGAGAAGATTACTTAACATCGTTGGTAGAAGCGTTAGCAGTATTGGTCAAGTCAACGTATTGAGCCCATTGCTGCAGTGGGCAATTCTACTGGTAAATGGCATTACGAAGAACATATCCAACCACAGTTTGGTAGCAGTGACTTTAACGAACATTCCTTATCGATACACCGACCAGATGCCGTACACTGATACATTATCGTACATATCTTGTCACGGTACCCAACCTTGTGTAAGCATAAACCAAACAGTCATAAATAATTTAGTCTCTGCTTAACTTTGGCAGTGATGTAAAGATCTCTTGCTGTGTACGATATTATCGTAACGCTATATATAACCCAATGTTAGATGTAACGCTGTTGTCATTGTCGACTGTTAACGGGAATCTCAGACTCTCTCCTCACAATCAATTTACAGATGCGTATGTCATTTCCTGTTTTAGTTACAATCAGCTGATGAGATCATATTTATTAAAAGCTTATCATCCATTGTTTATTGATTGTAGGATCATTCGTTTTACCAGGCAATCAAGCAGTTGAACAAAATACCGTATATATAATGGTTAAAGAAATACCGTTTCACAAAGAGCCACTCTAAGTAGTAATTAAGTAGTGAATAGCTTGTGGATTCAGTATTGCTATCATATCCCATACTTGATCTTCCCGTGTATTTTTCTTGAATATAAGGGTCTCTCTTGAACTGTGCTAATATGTGTGCTAATGGAAGAGAGAAACGGCCATTTATTAGTGCTAAATATAAATAAAACATATATATATATATATATATATATATATATATATATATATATATATATATATATATATATATATATATATATATCATGAACGTTTTAAAATTGTAATGAAATGTATAGTTTCTCCAAATGCTCACAAACATTTCTAGATTTTAATAATTAATTGCTGTACATGATATACATACATTACTCGTCATCCATTTAATCCACCAGTCCTTCTATTGCGCCGTACGTCTATATACCCGCTAGTCCATATATCCATTTATCTACTAATCCCTAAATCTATACTTTAGTCTTTTTATTCTCCATCCATTCCATATATTTGTTAGTCCATCCTTCCGTCCTATCTTCCATCCATCCATCCATCCATCTGTATATACATCCATCCATCCATCCATCTATCTAAATTAAATCACGAACTATATCTATACAGGTTTGTGTCTTGAATATCGGGAAACCACTTAACACTTTGAAGGCATAACTGTAACTATATCAACATATAGAGTCCGGTTAAAACTCCAAGATAAATACTTCCTTCTATATTGAAGTCATAATTGATTAATGGGAGTGCCGGGTATATCATGGGTAGCGTGATATGAATCATTTTATAGATTATAAGGTAAATTTGTATTCTCACTTTAATTAAATATATATTCCAACCTTTTTATTAGAAAGCTATCTTCAGTATAACATAAACTAGCGGACATGATTACCACTAGGTGGCTTAAATTACAGAAATTGAAAGGGACTACTGAGTGTATAATAAAAAGTAGCATTAAAAAGTCACAGTTAATATATATATATATATATATATATATATATATATATATATATATATATATATATATATATATATATATATATATATATTAAGGTAGGAACAACGAGCAGAACCGAACTTTTATGTGAAGTGAATTGTTTTTATAATGTAGGCTTACAGAAGCATGGTCTAAATTGTTTATTATGCTGTTAATTAGAGTATAATGATTGACTCTTAATTAAAAAAGGAATAATCCTATTATTGAATGATGTAGGAAAGACTTAAAATTTGCTGCTTGTCCAAACATAAATATATCCTGTCTAATAGCCAACATGGTAAGAAAAACATGTTTTCATAAATAGATTATTAAATTTCATCAGCTGTTAGAGTGTTTAATTTAGGCTGTTGGTAAGAACACAATATTAATTAGGTGATATCGTAAACGTTGCAGTTGTATACCTTTTTATTATAAAACTGTTATCATTATCAGAAATATGCCTACTCTCACGGTCAGCATATTCTCTGCATGAATACAAATTGACCTTTATTGAATAAATATAGGCTGATTATATACTAGTTTGGACAGTATCAGTGCTATTGCATCCCTCACCAATCTGTATGATATGTTTACGACGGTACGCAAAGAGAGGTACATTGAGACATTATTGGTCACGTTGTTATGTAATTGGGTTAACATACTATTATTCAAAGCACTTCTCTGTCATCTAAGGTCAGAAAGATGAATGAGCTATGTGTTGTGGATGGAATATTATTTATAAGGGATATCTTAATTGTGAACTCCTGTGCTGTGTTCTATAACGAACTTCATTTCACACATACTTGAATTGGTTCTTACAATTCCATAAACCTTCAAATTAATGCTTTACGTCACAATACAAAAATTTAAACGGCTGTTTGAAAAGGTATTTGCATATCTATCAGTTTAAAAAATATTTGTTCTAAAATTGCGCTGCAACGTTTAAGGTCAGAGTATTAATGTAACCAATGCACTGCTCCTTGTACGATAATTCCTTAAGGAGATGACATGCAGATATTTTAAACCTTTCATTAAACAAACGAATCATTTCCTTAATAACTTACGCCATACAGTTTTAAATGGTAGGACACTGTTAGTCAGCTGTCCTTCGAATGGACCCCTTTATGCTGACCATAATGTAGCTGTAATCGTAGTTAGCATGAAATATTTAATAGTTTTCCATGGACCAAGGATATATGTCTAGTACTTCAGAAAAGAAGAGGTATTTAATAGTGTTCCATGGACCAAGGATATATGTCTAGTACTTCAGAAAAAGAAGAGGTATTTTGAAGCATATATAAATACAATCATAAAAACACCCCCCCACACACACACACACTAACTGACCCCCCCCCCCCCCACACACACACGAACACACACACGCGATCGCACAAATACACAGAGAGAGAGAGATAGAGGGATAGCGTTAATTAGAGAGAGAGAGAGAAAGAGTGAATGAGAGAGAGAGAGAGAGAGAGAGAGAGAGAGACGAGCAATACGGCGTTTTAAGTGTATACAATGTACGTAGATATCAAATCTCTGGTACGATTAATAAACAACATAAATAAATAAGTGTCGACATACTAGTGTATTGGTAGGTTTAAGGGTCAATCAACATTTTTGTTTTTGTTGGTTAAGATTTTCTTCTGTGAAATTGTTTAATTCAGCGATCACATTCACAATGTCAAGCTTATTGGGTTGCTGTCAGCTGAGGTTAGGAGAGCTTAATCAAAGTATGCTATCAATCATTGTTTTGGCGTGATGGCAAGATTAGGAATGCTGGCAATGCATTAAGATTTATAATATGTGCTTTCCTATCCATGCAGCAAAATCTATGTACAATTTTGGGCCAATATTTCTTATGTAATTGTGTATTGTTAAAGAGTTTGTGCTTAGTTCAATAACGATCCAAAAAAGGGATTTCTAATATGACTTCAGTGAATATTGAATAAATTTCATTGAAGCTAAACTTCATGATGAACTGAGATTATCAGAGCTACGAAATCCTGACGCAAAAAGTATTGCCTCTCTTTCAGCATTAACTATTTTACAAACATAGGTATACCATTTGATGAATTTGCCCCTCTGATATTCACTTTCTTATTCGTATATTATACACCACAGCGAATACAATTATACTTGATAGAATAATAATACGCTAGTATCCGTGTATGTGTCTTGCACGGTGAGATTCGGTAATTGTCCATGGTTAGCTGATTTAGTTATCGACATAGAATCAGGGCCCATGTCGTCTTATCTGAATCATTTTGGCAATAAACAATTCGATATACCGAGAGAACAGCTCCTACTTGTGATATGTATACATACATTATGACGAAAGGATTATCAGTTAGTGTTCTTCTTTTTATATTCCTAGGATGTAATTGAAGTAATGTATCCTAGAAATAACATGTGTTGTGCAATTGCGAATTAATAACAAAATAAAAATAGTTTTTTAAATATCAATGTTGTTATAGTTGTTATCATTGCTGTCGTCCATCCATTCATCCATCCCACTATCATTTCATAGATCGATCCATTAATCCAACTGTCCATCAATCCGTTCATCCATTTATTTTTCAATTTATTTACTCACCAATTTATAGATCGCTACGCTTCGCTACCCTTCGCTACGCTTCGCTAATCTATTTTCATTAAATGAATAAGGATTTATGTTTGTTATTTAAAAACAAAATCAAATGAAGAAGGATACAAAACGGGAAATCATACTGATATACAGAAAGGAGAAATCGATGTATTGATCAATCAATATTATTGTAAAAACTTTTTTTCTAACATTATCAAGACAACTCTATTCACATGACATCGATGGAAGCAAACGGCATTATTAACTTCGATTGTCAAAGCTATTATGGGTATGTCAATATCTAGCAGGATTAGATATCCTGTAATAAAGTTTATTTTCGGAATACACACGACTGCATGCACGCAAGCCCGCACACGTATGTGTATATATGTATGCGTGTTTCTAAATGTATGTGCGTGTGCGTATATATATATATATATATATATATATATATATATATGTGTGTGTGTGTTTGTGTGTGTTATATATATATATATATATATATATATATATATGTGTGTGCGTGTGTGTGTGTGCGTGCTCGTGAGCTTGTGTGTGTGGGCTCGTGGATGCATGTGTTTATAGGTATTTATATGTGTCTGTCTGTGTATATATATATATATATATATATATATATATATATATATAGAAAAATAAGGAAATTTTGATTAATCAAGTATTAATCTATTTTGTACTTTACAATATATTTCAGATAATGTGAATTATAGCCATAGTTAATTATGAGCGATTAGGATCCATCAGTTTCTAAAATTTAAATTGTTATACGAATATTTATATTAATAGTACTTTTTGCTAGTGATGCCTGACTAGGAAATGCCTCAATACGATATAACACCTTGCTTACTTGTACTAAAATATTTATGATTTATAGTACATGAGATAATATGGCTCCCACTATAATTGGAATGCGGCACTTCTCATGTCATTTTACAATTAACCTGCTAATTATTTACCATGTTTCTTTCAGACATTCATTTGATGTTCGTTTAATGTGTACATTATGGTTTTTACGTATAAGGGAGAAATAGTTTTCAATAATTTATTTAAATGAACGAATCCGACGGTTATCCGTCACTTGCACTCAGAGCGACAAATTAAAATACCTTAAATGATAAATGTGGTGGTAAAGTAATATTTAGTACACATATGGTATCCAGCTTGCTCTTACATCTAAGTCCGATCTTACCGGACGGACGAATACGAAATGTATACTGTGTAACATCAAAATTAAATTTCAATTCCTATCTATTGAACTGTGCATTGATGAATCCACAAATAGATGACCTGAGTTGACAAATTTGATCATGCACTCCATGTACGGATGATTCAAACCTACCCATACACATAATCTATTTATCTGGTAACTTTAAAGCTCTATTTAAGAAACTGTTATACAATGCAATAATTACTTTTTAGGACCATCGACAAGGCATCATTTGTGAAAATATGCCTATTTAAAGTGCTGAAAGGCAAATTGTTTTCACTTAGGGCATACACGCATAATATATATATATATATATATATATATATATATATATATATATATATATATATTATTATATGTATATATATATGTGTGTGTGTGTGTGTGTGTGTGTGTGTGTGTATGCGTGTGTGTCTGTGTGAGTGTGTGTGTATGTGTGTGCGCGTTAATGTCACACACGCGCACATACGTGGGCACACATACCTTCAATATGCTAACAGAGGAAATAAATTGAAAGCTATATCTTGAAAATACTTATTATTTTGCAAATAATTCATCATAGCTATCACTATTATGCACGTTCTTATCAACTATTACGAAAGCATTATTTATGTATTTCGTATAGGCCTCTGAATATTCTCTATGATGTTCTGCTTTCACTACAATCCATTGAACATTCTTGTTCTTTATTTTGTTATCGAGAGAAGAAAGGATAAGAAGTGTATAGTAGCTAAGCTTCAGTGATAGGTTATCGTTTGTTTTATTATTTCCTTTTTATATTTTTATTTAAAGCTGTAGTTTACAACTATATTACTTGATAACGTTCTTTTTTAAATCTGTGAGTCGTAATAATATTAAATATTTTGCAGACAGCCACAAGGACATGATGTGTTCCGAAACAAGTTAATTGATAGAATGCTATTTATGCCAAACAGATGAAAAAGTAGTATCATAATTTACTTTGGCACCCCAATTAAGGATAAATAATTATCATGGACTTTAAAGGTCAACCCATTATATCTTACGCAGCTACACTAGAGTCAGTTATAAGTAGGTATCTATCCATTCCGGTTCGTGCTCTGGTGGCAACTGATTTCGTCTACATATATATATTTAGGTATCCTGTATATCCTGATGAGAGTCATTAATGAAACATTAAAAGGTGTATTAAGCGCGATCAGTATTGGTTGAAGAATAGTCTCAATGAGTCCCTACAATAGATGTAACGCAATTAATACACCATCTAGGTGAAATCCGGTATAAAATATCACTTATAATCTTGATAATGTGATCAACCAATACCAGATTGCCGTTATATAACCAGGCTTGGGGTAATCGTAGTCGATTTTAATCGATAACTTGAACGTAAGTAATCGGAATCGCCATTTCCAGATGCAATCGATTACTTTGTAAATATAATCGTAATCAGCGATTAATTTCGCGATTACACAATGTGTGTTATTATTTACCATGTTATATCATGCTAGATGTGTGATTTGGTATGTAAGGCAAAATATAACAATATAAATTATTTACCTATTGGCGGACTGTTGTCATATTTATACGGATGATGATTTGTCAGTTTATTTGTTCTATGACAGGAACATTGCTTCAGATGTTGCCGCAATTATAAGTCATAAATAGCCTTTTCAAATAAACTCGTGTTGATTTCATACGGTTAATATCAAGTTAGTCACACAACCAGCAATCTTGCATGCCTTCTTTATGACACCGTCGTTTTAACTCCACCTGGAAACGATCCTAATTGGCCAGCAGTTGGATGACAAAGATCCAACTAAATTGACGAATGCGATAGTTAACATAACCTAAACTACATTTTGGCCTCAGATCGACATACGGAGTGAAAACGTGGGCATTCGGTGGATATCACTGATCGATGTACAGAGTTGGATGGTCGTCGAGTTATAGAAGAAAAATACAATTTTAAAGCATAGAAATAATTTAAAAAGTATGAAATCCGGTCAATTTACAGAGGTGGTCTAGTTACAGAGGGGTCGGAGTTGGGGGTTTGACTATACTGTAATTATCCTATACATTACATAGACTTTATCTAGCTGTATTACGATGCATTTCATTACTAAATTTACATTTCACAAATATTCAAACAATTCTTTTGATATTATTTGCAACACTTTCTCCTTTACTCTATGATTAATATTGATCTCAGAAATCAAAGTATGTTGTACATTTTCATTTCAATAATATACCATAAAATGCGTATCGGTCTTGCAAAGCAACATCCAAACATTGTAGCGTGTTTATATCAATTTATCCAATTAAGTAAGTGATTAATGAAGAAGAATCGCATACATGTTTGTGTCACATACATAATAATCGTGGCTGTAATCATGATTACTTTACCATGTAACCGTAAAAGATAACATTCTGAATGAATGTAATAGTAATCGTAATAAATGTATTATCAGGTAATTATAATAGTGATCGATTACCTTGGTCATGTAATCGCCCCAACCCTGTATATAACTAAACACAGGATATAACTCTATCTACTTGTTCGACCCAGAATGTAGAAATCAATCTTCACAATAAATATTAACATATTTCACTCTCCAAGCAAACTCTAGTAATAAATGGTCCATTTTGTTTTACTTTACAAGATATTACGCACGATTCCCTGATAGTTCTAGTTCGTGTCAAATCTCCGACGGGTAATTCAAAAAGTCATTTATGTATCCTTTCATCGAGAAATACATCTTATCAACCATACATATGTTTCGTCCTATCTAACAATAAATAGAGATAAAGGGTAATATAGATAGATAGATGGATTGCTATATTGATATGTATCTATATAGAGAGAAACATGCAAAATAGTAACAGTGCCATTTCCTATATCTGAATAGGGGCACCTCCGTGGTCTAGCGGTAGCGTGCTGGACCACAGATCACTACCACCCGTGTTCGAATCCCGACGTGGGCATATCTGAAGGTTGTTTCGTCTTTCACTTCGTCTCATTACCTTTGGAAGTAGCTCGGCCCATTTAGCCTACCTTGTGGACAAACGTGGCCGTAAAACATCAATGAATCAATCCTATGTCTGAATACATGAAACATATACTTGAAAAGTAAATTTGTAATATGACAACTGCACAGTATAAATACATAGGTCTTGATATACTAGAATGTCGGGATGTTTAATGGTCGATACATCTTTTTCCTTTTATGTTGATTAAAACATTCTTCTGTTAAATGGTTCAATTCACCGAAGCCACATTGCAGTTCAGTATCACAGTAACTATGGCATATTTATTAGGTTGCTGTCAGCTTAGGTTAGGAGAGGTTAATCAACGTTTTCTACAAATCATTGTTTTGTGGTTTGGTAAGATGAGCAATGTTGTTGAGGCGCTATAAATTACTATAAAAAAATCCTCTCCATGTAGTAATATCTATGTCCGTTATTGGGCCAATATATCTTTGTGTAATTTTATAATGCGAAGGTTTTTTTAGTTAGTTAATAATCAAAATGTAGACTTTCTAATATGAATGTACCGAAACAGTCCACAGCCTTTGAGTGAATTTATATGATAATTAATATCCCAAAAGGTATTTAAACATGATTCTTTGAAAATATTGGCGAATGAATTACTGCCTTGCTTGTTTTGAGAGTAATTTCTTGGAGCCATACGTAATGATGAATTGAGATTATGAGAGCTACGAACTTCTGACACAAATGAGTAATGATGTTTACTTTTGGAATCAGTTATTTTATCAAAACGACGTACTTCCTTGTCCTCAAATAATAGACAAGTAAAGAAAACGTCACTCACTTCATACCCTAACTCAAGTCATCAACATATTTATCTAAAGCTAATTGGACAAGGACAATGCGTAACTAACCTATATTCCACAGTGCTCTAGGAGAGCAGAAATAGGACCCAAAGAGCATTTTTGCTGTTTTAGTGAACAAGTTAAAGTACTTTTGCAGTGTTAAGGATCAGTTCAGTGTTAGAAGAACTATGCATTTTTTAAACAGGGTCTATTGTTGAATTTGTTTTAATAACTATTTCCATCGTGAGTATTCAAAGAAAAACATTATTCAACAAGGAAATATAACATTAAAATGAAAGAAGATATTGTATTATATTATAAATACGTACAATGAAATACAATGGTTACTGCGCAATGTCATGACTTTAGTGGTTATATGTGCTTAATATTTAAACTGTATGTTTTATTGATGTAATAATAATAATTAAACTTCCTATTTTATTACAATACCAATTCAGACTCGCGTAGTACTGAATATACTTTTCATGCAATAAAGAAGTGTGGCATATTTTATATATATGTTCTTAGGTGTAATTTTTCCATTTTGTCAATATATTTGCTTACAAATCTAGTATTACTCATATATTTGCATATGAATTTTAATTGATATAAGTATATATATATATATATATATATATATATATATATATATATATATATTAATAG
This sequence comes from Paralvinella palmiformis, assembly GCA_025642065.1. Classification (NCBI taxonomy): domain Eukaryota; kingdom Metazoa; phylum Annelida; class Polychaeta; order Terebellida; family Alvinellidae; genus Paralvinella; species Paralvinella palmiformis. Next base: position 65,167 of record JAODUP010001316.1, read on the forward strand.
TTTACATCTCCTATTTGTGCAAATATGTAAACTTTTCATCGAAGAAAAACAGCAGGCCTCCAAGACACAAAATATCCTTAGTAGATTTATTATAATTAAGATTGCCAAACATATATAGGTATTTTATGAAGTAGATAACATCGGTAATTGCGCATAGAGGTAGGACGCATTTTGACTAAAGCATTTTGGCAATATGTAATATGCATTTATACCGAGAGAACAGCTCCTGCTTATGATAACTATATAATTTACACATACATATATTTATTTCATTGAAGTTACCTATTTTATGCATGCTAATATTTTATTTAAGCCATTGTGTTTATTCCCAATTTATCACATTATTATTTGAATAAAGTATTAAGTGTCTTTATTTTGATTTATATTTAAGAACTTTTTGAGGTGAATATGTATATTCAATGCATTAATTGTAATAAAAATTTGCATTAGCTTCACGAGATATACATAATTTAAGATAGACTGATGATTAGCCACTGAAGAATGGACATTGACATAAAAGTAAAAAGTTCGAATATGTTTGTTTCAAGGAATGATGATATGCATCAAGTCGGATGTTTGGGGTTTTCATTTTGAAAAGTAAAATTCTTTAAATAATTCATGCTCAAAAGAAAACAGCGTTTCATTTGGCGAGCAGGGGAGAAATTACATTTAGTAAATCAGGAAATGTTTTGATTTAGTAAACCCAGTTTATTATATATTTAAAATATCATTTAAACAAAGTAATATTTAAAATAATATATAATTAAAATAGAAAATTATCAAGCTCTCTTTGAATTCATGTTAAGCTTAACCAAAACCTTGAGGATTAATATCAGATTGAATAAAGGATTCTATGAAGACTAAATTGTAATCGTGTGATAATTGCATCAAGTCATGGAAAACACAAATGAACACGAAGGCACTAATTTGTGTTTTTAATTTATTAATACCTACTCTGTGCTAGCGCGTGATGGTTGTGTTACACACTTAAACACTAGTGCACAACATATCAAGACATAACAATACTAATATATATATATATATATATATATATATATATATATATATATATATATAATATATATATATATATATATATATATATATATATATATATATATATATATATTAGGAAATAGGAAATATTTATGGTTTGCCTAGATTCGATATTAGTTAGGTGCAAGTTATATTCCCATGGGTTTCGTCTATTCAATATACGTGTGAAGTTGATGAAATACGTATATCTAAGTCATATGAATTATATAATATAATATCAGTGCTTACCTTTGATGCTTATGATTTCATTGATCCAATGTGATATATTTTCACCTTTTAGATCATCTATGGCTAAGATCGATCATTGTCATGACAGTACATGCTTGTTCATTATATTCTTTGCAATTTTTATTAATTATCAGTGTGTGGTACATTTAAAAAGAAATTGAAACATTCTGAAATAATTCTTTGCACTATTGTCAATATAATTGGATCAGCCAATAGTTTAACTTAATCTCGCTGAGCAGTGCATTAAAGAGTTGCCTGTTTGTATTTGTATTATTGTTTGCATCACCAGTACTGACAAGGTGATAAATCGACAATCAAGAAGTCAGGGTCACTGAGATTACTAATCGTGTCGATATTACAAAGCAATCGACTAGTCAATGAGTCAGCCTATCAACTACCCATTTTACTCAATGTGGTTGTCTCCTTATGGCGAATAGTGTTGTCATTAATATTTGATACTTGAATGCAAATATAAATACATGAAATAGTGTAATATCTAACCAAAGGAAATTCGCTATACAATGATACCCCAAATAATGTGTTTGTAAACAACTTATAAAATATTTAAACGATTATTATTATTTATCTGTGAAATAACCTTGAACAGATGTGCTTTTAGAAAACGGATTAAACATTTGCAAACAACGCTACGTTTTTAATATCTGACGGCAACCCATTCCACAAAGTGGCGGCTACTGTGCTAAACGTACAATTACTATATGGTTTGAGCCGAGACACAGGCATTTGCAATAGTATATCACTGGATGATCTGAGATTTCTGAATAACATTCTAAGTGATACGAGTACACACTGATATTTCGATGTCGGATCATAGAGAGATTTATAGGTTATTAGTAATATCTTAAAAATTATATGCTGTCTACAAGGGAGCCTATTTAGGTTTTGAAGAATTGTGGTGATATGAAATTTCTAGTATTTGCCACTGTATAGCTGCACGGTTCTGAATTCGTTGAAGCTTATTGATGTTATATTCAGCTATGTCATTTAAAGGGGAGTTACCGTAGTAAATATAAGATGTAAAAACGTTATGAACCACAATTACAAGAGCTATTTGTGTAAATAATGTTTTTAAACAAGGAATTTTCTTACAATGGTAGTAGATAACTTATGTAGCGTATTAAAACCTGTTTACATATTTGTCAAAAATAAACTCTAGATCCATCTGTAATGCTGGTGTTCTTAGACATTTAACACAATGTGTTGATGCAAAATATAAAATATTTGCTTTATTATCATTTACTCTTAGAACATTTTCAGTCATGCATAGCTGAATGCCAGCAATGCTATGTTTTAATTTGTTCAATTAAGAGGGGATATGTAACTGATTATCAGGATCCAGTTATATACTCAGCCGAGGACGGATATACAGTGTGAAAATAAAAGAACTACGAATTGAACCATGTGGTATATTCCACAAATAAAATGAACATAATATGATATGCCATGAACATACATTCTCCGGGAGTATTGTTCTAGATAAAATCGAACCATTGAAATGCTTTACCTGACAGACTGAACATATCATCCGAACCAAGGCTGTTTGGGTACTTTGACCACTTACACATGTAGACTGTATTGATTTAATAAGCGTATTATTGATTAAATATTTGCTTAGATGAAATTGAAATGTCCTTTCTATAACTTCAGATACAAAAGTAAATTTGAAAAGGACTATTATTGTGTATAATATTACAGTCTAAATTGTGTTTTTATTAATGGTTTTACAATAACAGCTTTCACTGATATTTGGAAAGACCCCAACATAATTATCTATTAACTCTCTTTGTAATCAGGCTGATAAAAACATCCAGATACGCTTTCTAAGCCATGCAGGCATAGACGATACTCCACAAATAACAATAGATTACTTTTTCGGCAACTTTTTTATATCAGACTTTGTATCCATCATTAACATGTACTTCACTTCTACCAATGGAATATTCTATGATAAGGAGCTCAAAGGGAACCCATCACATTTATCTAATATCTTTTTACAGAATAATTTATTAAAATAATACATCATCAGTTGATAATATTTAGAAGGACTAAATGTCAGTTATGTAGTAACTTATTCACAGCACTGAAAAAAAATCATATTACATTATTTGCATGATTTGATTTTGTTATCATAATATTCTCATTTGGCAGAGGCAATGACATTTTTTCCTAAGATATTACTGACCATGAAGATATCATAATGAACACACATATTGATCCTGAATCACATCCTCTTATAATTTCGTCTGTGTCTCTTTGCAGCTTAGATATACTTATTGTACCATGGAAGCCGTAGTAATGTTGACATTTCATTTGTGCATGCTCATCTACAAGGTATATTATGGATATTCTGTAAATAAGCAACATCATATGGTGTGTCCAAGACTAGAGAGGAGACCCACAGAACCCCAAGACAAGCTTCCTTGTCAATCGACATATACATTCTCCATGAATTAACTATCTAATAATGTAATTCACTTGTTTGGTAATTGCATTCCTCTGGCAATTCCAATATATACATCAACAAATGATCACTATTGGTAGAAAGATCATAAACCAATGCCGAATCTTCCTTGATTACACCTGCAGTTTTGGGGTTGTTTTTCTTAGTTGTGTGTAATCGGCATACCTCCAGATATAAATATCAGCTGGTAATTTTCAGAAGACTTTGCCTGAAAGCGCAAATACGTTTCAAACGTTACATAATCATGAAGGAAAATGCCGATTCCCCCACTACCTTTCTGATGAATGCGGGCTACATAATGGAATGGATGTCCAGCTGGAGAGCGCACACCATCAATATTCTGGTCAGAATCCTTATATTTAACACCCACCACCAGATAGTTCATCAGATTTATTACAGCTCGACAAATGTAGTTATATTTCTATCTCTTATGGATCATACGTATTCTGCATACGGGATTTCGCTATATCTGAATATATATAATGGCAATCCTAGAACTATATAGTAACGGCAGCTTATTAGTTTCTGGAAATATGCGGATTGAGCGTGAAATCCACGAACCGGCTAATCTAATGCATGTACGTATTATCAGGAAGGAATTTAACATTGAGTAAAACATATCTGTCAAAGGGTAACATTACCATCGTAATGAAAACTTTAACGGTTCCAAAAACAGAGACTTACAGGAAATTTAAATAAATTAATACTGTTTTCTTAGCCTGTAGAACATCGTGGACCCGACTACATGCATGTATGCGTATAATTTCGTGTTGCTGCGAACCACGAATTGTTGCATGCCCTTTTCCGACTCTTAAATAGAATACGCATAGTAGTAGCAGCAGTAGAAATATTAGGAGTAGTAGCTATATATCTAGCATGAAAGTCACACAGACTAACAGTAACAATACAGCCATTTTCAAATTTTTAAGATCAGACATAAATTATATTACGTATGAAGATTAGCTGTTAGCTTCGAGTAAATCATAATATTTACTCAGGTTTGAGATGATATTTCGTTCTAGTCCAGTAATAATCCATTGTGCGGTATTGCTACTTTGTTTATATTTTAGTTAAATCGCTTCAGTGAGTCCATACTGAGTTAGTGTACATTATCTTTGTTATGAACAAACTGTAATGTTTGTTAACACGCAGAGGCTATATATAGGGGCTATATATAGGGCTTGAATTTTCACTTAGGTTAGAGAAGAACTTCGACGCCAGATCAGTCGGACGTGTATTGATACACGGTTCATATAGGTAGGATTTATTCAGTTAATCGAACCCAGAATAAAGCTGAGGTCATCATCTGAGGTGTCGAAATGCTTTATATACAGGTTTTTTGGACCACAGAAAATTACTGTTAAATGTAAACTGTGGTGTCAAAATAGTTTATGATATGTATGTAGCAAGTCACCATTGAACCACACGCACGTGTTGTTTGTTGCGAGCTGTGGTATCAAATGGTATGTGTTTACGTGCTTCCGCTTTTTGTACGTAGCCTGCATGTAGCCGCTTTCCTGTGGGCGTGACATATTTGTCGCTACAAAGCGAATTAGCTGGTTCCCACAGGCTGATGAGTAGACCAGACACATGCTTAGGTATACGCACACATTTATCAATATGTGGAGGTATGGAACATTTTATTTTTAGATTAATGTATGTATAGTTGTATTTAGATTTATGGAGGTAGGTTTCGAAGGATGTTTAGATATGTGTTTTTTTTTCAATGTTAGTTGAACTAAGGACATTTTCCAGAATCTCATAATACAATCACAAATGGAGAGTTTGTTGTCCAATAAAACGTTTAAATGTCTTCCAGACGGCATTATTAGCACAATTGTGTTGACGAGTGAGACCTATTTGTGAAAGGTCGAAATAATTTCTATTCGGAAGCAAACAACACCATGTTTGTCTTGCCATGTT